>JARKHS020030377.1:0-33056 GCA_030143305.2 Amblyomma americanum
AATGGTTCGATAAAAATGGTATAATGCGTAAGTGTAACAAAACTAGCTTAAAACCAACCACTGAAACTGCCGTCACTCACAGGAAAAGCATATAAAATGCAAGGCGAAAGGCTATGTATCACGTGATTTTTTCGTTTCTAAGCATTTTGTACCAAATTTTTCGCTCTGTGGGAATGAGTAGCATCGGGCTATTCCTCTCCAATTGAGCTTTTGCTGCTATCCTTTCAGTTTGTGTCCGTATGCAGCATTGCTTTCATAATTCTCTTCTAATCCAGCGATAATTTTAGTAGCTCAAAATTGGTTTTGCCACCTGCCAACACAAACGAAGACTTGGCGAGATGACACTTATCGTAAACCTCGTTCTCGTCAGCAGGATAAGGTGCCCTGAAGGAGAAAGCAGTCTACCAGTGGTCCGCCCGACTAGCACGCCAGAGGTAGCCACACTGTTCCTGCGAATTTCCTAACCTCATCCCTTCACCTCATTTTCTGACACCCCCGACTACTCTTCCAATCTCTTAGTAAGTAAGCTGGTGCAATCGCTACTCGCTTCATTGCTCCTTTATATACACTGCTGTCGCAAGCCTTGCATCGCTGTATGCTTGCCTAATAAATTGCTGTGCACTCTTGTTGCCTTTTTTTTTGCCTCGGTTCTGTTGCGCGCTCACGTCGACTTCTTTGAGACATACAGGCAGAAAATAATCACTAAGAAAACCTATTAACAACCGCTCTTCTCCAGAATGAAAGCGCTGTATAGGGCGCCGGCAGCAATCCCGAGATCCGTTTTATTTATGTAGTGACGCGGTGCCGACACTGCTTTGTGTTATCAATCTCTGGAGCGCGCGAGGACATGAACGTTCATTATGAGCAGCGGTTCTCACAAATATCAGGGTGCAGGATTTGTCATACAGTGTTGGTATAGGTAGCTGCGCTAAAGTATATTGCGGATATCCGGTAGAGGCGAGCCCCAGCCGTGTTGAAGAAGAACAGAAAGGAGGTTAAGGAGGATAGCTTTGGAAACGGAAAGTCACAGATTTAGGGAAGTTGGGTTAATGAAGTGCATTCACGCAGTCAACGCAGCCTTATTGGATATTATGCTCACATGCTAGAGATAGGTCCAGGATTGTGTCCGACCACTTGGAATTCATTAAACTGCTACAAAATCTCAGTCCATGGGTGGTTTCTCACTTCGCTTCCATCAAAATCCGGTCACCGCAGCTAGCGCCGAACATGCGAGCTCGTGGCCACCACCCACTCGCCATAGCCACTAATACAACGTGGCAGGTACATTGTAGAAGCAACAATTAGGTAAAATACCGTCATAAATCTTGAGAAGACATTAAGGGGAAATCATAAGTTGTATTTCTAAGCGAAGCGTTTTGCTTTAAAAAACTAAAATGCTCAGATATTGATAATCACGCTGGCGTTACTTTCCCTCACTGTATGACAGGAGGGAGGAGGGCGGAGGCAGAAAAGGCTGGAAGACCTCAGAGCGCGCCAAAACATATTGCGAAGGTCTTACAGTCGCAAATAACCGATGAAATCTTGGGTATCCAGGCAATTTCACTATATGAAAAACAGCCAGTCAGAACTTGAACTGCATAAAGTGCAAGTTGGAGAACTCAAGAAATGGACTCCGGCATAATTCTCTCCGCTAAATGTAAAGAGTTATGACGTATTTTAAAGGGTGCAAACGGTCGGGCTTTAACTGTAACTCAGGCTAAGCTCTAGGCTAAGCATAGGATCCGATTTTTTCTGTTTTCTATCTGAGCCGCCTGCGTTATTATTCCGACAAAGTTCGTTGAAGCTGCGGTGTGAGCAGTAGTCTTTTGATGGTGCTGGAAGCTTCAGGCACGCTCACACGGTAATCAGCGGTATCGTATTAGTCTGCTCAAACGCCGTTCCTAAGCGCCAGAGCCGAAAGCACATAGCGGGCCGCAACTGCCAAGCGAGGTAGCTTCCGCACATGCGATACACGTTTCTGATGGCCCAACTCAGCATTTCATGAGCGCGCTTGAGCGGCCTCCAAAGCGATCAGCGATCGCATCCCGCAAACCAGCGCTAGCGGCGCGCTGACGTGTCGTTTACATACGTTGATAGATGCATCTTTCGCAAATTGATTTTCCTGCGGCTTCAGTCGCTTCTCAACGAGCACCCACTTGCTATGCGCATGGCCTGCGAGTGATTTAGTGAATAGGAAATGAAGCCGTAGCGCCATTCGCGAAGCGTTTCCCGGTTCACAAGTCTTCCGGCGCGCTGATGAGCGCAGTGCCCTCCGCGAGCGCATGCCACTCCTAGCCGGTGGCAGGTGCAGTGTCTGGCATTATTTGCATAAGCACGGTGGGCTCGAAAGTGATGGCAAACACAGTGAACAAAACCGAGTGGTGGGTGATGGCGCGGGGCGATTTCCCATGACCACACCCATTGTTCCCGATTGCTCTCCACCAGTTCGAATGTGCTTAGCAAACCAAAATCTGTTTTGTGCAGTGGCGCTTTAAATACCCGTTGCCTAAATTTGCTAGCGCGGTTGGGGGCTCCAGGTGAATACTTTAACGAGGAGGATAAACTATAAATTCCACACTCAATGAAAAATGCCTCATTGTTGCATTAGTTTGTGTACAGTTGCGAAGGGCATTGTTTGATATTTTTGTATTGAAGGTATAGCGCTTTAAGTGCATTTTTCAAAGGTTAGCAGTGGCGGTGCTGTACGTCCGGACCTAAAAACCAGCGCTAGCATTCAGCTCACGTAATTTGATTGTTACGCACGCGAACAACGAAGTGAGACGTCCTCGTGAGTCGAACTGTGAGTGCGGGAGCACAGCTAGGACAGAAGTCTGCGTACTTGTATGCCCTTTGAGATGAACGTATTTGGAGATAACACCAAAGGAAAACTAAATTCAGGTACTGCGGAAGCGATGAGACAAATTTTTGCATCATATTTATCGGTTCATGTGTTTTTAAGAATGAGGTACATTTAGCAGTGCATTCAGTGCATAACCACGCAACTCATGTATACACCATTCTAATTTATAGGAAGATATTTTCTGCATTCAGATTTCAGTTACTCCGCAATATTCATATTCAAGCAGCGGATTAAAATAAGGCCGAAAAGCGTTTGCATTTTAGCAAGTTCGTTGTCAGAATTCAAGCTGAGATAAAGGTCTGAATGAAAAGGTCACGTAACAGAAAAGCTTTAGTGTAAACAAGGCTGCCAAACCTTGCAGCTTGCTCCCTTTGTATTTCACATCTCGATGACAAGAGTGATTAGAAGTTACGAACACAGGACATTAAATTCGAAGGAAAGCGCCAAGCAAGTCAAATTGATTTCAGAAGGCCAAATAACCTGTTCAAAGTGCCAGAAGCAAAGCTCCTGCGTTTAGCTACTGCTTTTTACTGCGTTTTCCTGAGAAATTTAGCCGTTAGTACAAGCTGTCTGACCAAAAAACGGTCACTAATGTGCAGATTGCTACCTGCAGTTAATATAATACTTATTAGGTTCGGCTTAGTAAGCAAAACGACCTTCTTTAACAGTGTTGCCTGGGTGACATTGGGACTTAAAATCGCATAAACCAAACTAGATATGAAACTGGCTGACATTAAATTCGATGGAAAGCGCCAAGCCAGTCAACTTCATATCAGAATGCCAAAGAACATTAGGCGCTTCAATGTGCCACAAAACTACAGCGCGCGGTGGCTTGGAGCGCTCTAAACGCCCCTGAGGGAATGCCTAGAAAATGACGGAGCTCAAGATAACCGCAATCCTGCTCAACAAACTATGACATCGCTAGGAGAGCACCAGAGAAATGTTCGGAAAACTACAAGGCACGCGTTCGATACCTTCAGGTGTGTGGCAAGCCTGACCGAAAAGCGTTGCCTAGTTCCGATATTTTAAAAGAGGAAAAAATGTGTGACGCGCGCGGTATAAACTTTGGTAGCTGCTGGAAAAAACATTCAGAGAGCTAACTGATTTCTAGGCTCTAGTTTACTCATCTTCTGCCAGAAGTGGAGGTTAGACGAGATTCACTGGGAGAGACAAATGCGGGGGATCATCATTGGGTGCACTTTTTATACCTTCTTTCTCGCTTGTTACAGTGGTAGAATGAGATCGCCAATCAAACAAAAACCTTGGTCAGATGTAAAGATATAACTCAGGACTTCACCCACCAAGTTTATTCCAACCCGCCGCCAGAGACGCGTCCCGAGCGAACAGGCCAAGCGATGACGATGAGTATACAGATGTGAAAAGGATGGAGTCACATACGATAGGTGTGAAGGACGAAACTGCATACACTGCTCACGCTAGCTACCCGCGCTGTCAGCAGCGACCTGCCTGGCCGCGATTAGTCCAATCTTATGCGCCGAATGAAAGGCTTCAGGCGGGAAAAGTGGACAAATACAGTCCCGCGTTAACGGCAGTCCACAGGAGGATCAACAGGAGTGACGATTCACTGGAGAATTTTGGTTGAGCACCAAGTAGGGACCAATCAAGTGGCGCTTGAACTTGTCGCAAAGACCGGGCTTGCGCAAAGAAGTCCAAAGTAAGACCTCGTCCATAAGGCGGAAAGAGTCAGCCCTGCGCGCTGTGTGGTAGCGACTCTTGCGATCTTCCTGGCGGGCTTCACTGGTGGGGCGAGCGAGCTGGTGTCATCGGGCCACTCGCTCGTGAACCGAGGGGGAGAAGCTCGCAGGCATCGAGAAGATTATTTGGAGGACGACCGTAAACAAGGAAAAGCGGGGAGTAGCCAGTGGTTAGTTGCAACGCGGAATTGTAGGCAACAGTGACGAAAGCAAGGAATGCGTCCCAAATTCAGTGGCCAGATTCGACGTACGCAGAAATCATATCAAACATTGTGCGATGGAACCGCACAGTCAAACCATTTGTCTCGGGGTGGTAAGTGGACGTCATCTTGTGAAATGTAGAGGAAGCTTGAAGAACTTTGATAACAACTGTCCGGCCACGGTCAGTGAGAGCACCTGAGGGGCGCCATGCATGGAGCTGTACGACTGATTCCAAAAATGAGGTGACAGCTCCTGAGATGGTAAATTTGCGCGAACAAACGCACAAACGAAAGGCTAGAGGGGAAGGCAATTCCCCTGGTTAAGTGTCGATCAGAAGGTATGATGAGTACATCCCCCTTAACAAGGTCATCAGAAGTACTAAGCGTGCCAAGTTCTTGACACTCAGCGATCAAAACCGAATCAGCAGCGGCAATGGGATGATGACATGGCTCGGGAGCATCAGAGGACGGGTCACTCTCGTTCATGTGGACGATGCGGTCGTGGCAAGAAATAAAAGCACATGCGGAGGAGAATAAATACCAGCCAAAAATGAGCAGGTAAGCGCAAGGAGACAGCACAGCAAACTGTACATGGTAACGGACGCCGTCAATAGAAACCCGCACAGTGCGCTTTGCTAATGGACGAATGATGACGACGTTAGCTCCACGTATCTGGGGTCCATCGTACGGCGTTTACACCTTCCGCACGCGGGAACACAAGTCGGCGTGAATTACAGAAACAGCAGCGCTCGTATCAATGAAAGCCTCAATTTGTAAAACTTCAACTCACACTAAAATGATATTTGACGGGAGTTCCGGAAGAATGCGTCTTGGTCCGAAGCATGCAGCTTTCCGTCCAAAAATCCACCAGCTAGTTTTCCGCGTGGAGGTCAGGAGCCGGCGAAACCGGCCGGAGCGGAGAGGAATACCGGTGCTACAGCGAAGGGGATCGATCTCTGGTGGGCCGACAACCACAAGGCGCAGAGGAACTGTCAGGAGGCGAACAAGGACGTCGCGGAGAGAAAGGGAATGAAAGGCGTTGGTAGAATGTGGCGAACTCGGTCGGCCTCGGTCGGTGTAGTATTGGCACGCCAACAACGAGCGAGTACATCTTCAATGTAGAAAGTGCATGGCTGAGTAGGGCGCTGAATGCGGTCATCGAGCTTCTTTTTGGAGACTTCAGACCGAACAGCCGGAGCGCCGAAAATCTGTCCCAACTGCTGTTGGGCCAGTCTGGACTATCCGTCTCGTGATTAAGGAGCCATGTGCGTGCGACGTCAGTAAGGCAGAAGGACACATTTAGGAGTTTAAAGGAGCTGTCCCATCGGTTAAAAAACTCATTCGCTCGTAGTGGTCAAGCCAGTTGACGACTTCGTCGCCGCAGAGGCCAGCAAACCTCTAAGGGTCGCGTTGACGGCTCCTCACGGTCCAAGTGGCGGGGACTGCAGAGGCCGAGCGGGAGGAACCCGGACCGTCGGTGCTCCCCTCTTGAGACATGACGGTTGGAGCACACAAGCGGCGCCAGCAACGTAGCTCCATGGGGAAGCAGAGAAAGAGTCAACAGAGGGAGCAAGGCGCACCTCCACCACGTGTGTTAGCCAGGACTTCAATGACCAGGTTTATTCCAGCCTGCAACTAGAGACGCGCCCCGAGCGAACAGCCCAAGCGATGACGATGAATATGCACAGGTGAGAAGCATGAAGTCTTATACGGATAGATGAAAAGGACGAGGCCGCATACAGCGCTCACAATATCACCAGCTCCACTAGCTGTTATGTCAGAAAAGGAAAGAGCGACAGACTGAAGGAATCATTACCTGAAACGATGCACAGCATGTCTTGTCTCTCACACATAGAAGCGATACAAGGTGCCGAACAGACGCATCATTTTTTAATGCGTGCAGATCAAGTGTGTGTTTCTCGACTTCCTAATAAATAGGTAATAAGGAAATTATTAGTCATCAGCCACCACCGAAGCGCAGCCATACGGCTACAAAAGAAAGGAAAGCGCAGACCAGGACGAATTTTTTTTCTAGACTGCGAAGATACTATGGAAGGTACATAGTCATGCCTAGTTAGTATGGACACTTTGGTTCCCGAGCAAAAGTGTCACCGAAGCGGTGGCCTTGTGCTAGGAAGGAAAACAAAGCGGTGGCCTTGTGGTTGAGCATCCGCCTCGCATTCGGGAGGTGCTGGGTTTGATCCCCATGGCCGCCGCGGACCCACCGGTTTTCTAATGGGTGCAAGACTTTTCCCGGCCTGGTGCTCGGCTTTTTTGGGGTGAAATGCTTGGGAAAAGGGTCTTTGAGCAAACCTTTGCTTTGACGGACCAGTGATTTGTTCCACCGTCAAGAAACCCTAAATCCGCCTCGTGCGGTGAAATCCTACTTGTGGCCCTTTCGTAATAACTAATCATAAAGGAAAACAAAAAAAACTGCTCCAAAAAACAATTCATGACTACTGACCGCTTCTCGGCATATTGGCAGGCAGTGAATGAAAATCGGACAATAATGGAAGTTAAAGTTGATTCTTCGGGTCTCCATTTGCATCAAAATGATGCAAAGTAGGTATCAGACCATTTGTAACCCCTTGTGATCCCTGAGACGCGTTATGCCCCCTCTTGATGTGATGAAATATCTCCTACTGCGACTGTTCAAGCCAGAACTCTTTATTTACTCAGCTGACAGCTATTCGATATGGTTTTCAACATAGCGCACAGAATTTTTTTCACAGCTATTCATGCAATGCGGCAAATGGTAAGGCCCGTCGAGCGGGCATCTCGCCGCGTTTAAGCATGAAACCACACACGCACAAAAAGGCCCTTACTACGCCATTTCCACTTTCGCACTGCTTTTTTCCGGTGCTCTGCACTCAGAGTACAATACCGGAAAATCTCGCAGACGCACCTGGGATTTGTTCTCATCGTTGTCCATATTAACGGCACAAAAATGCATGGGTCCCAATGGGTTTCGCCTATTTTCACCCAGTCGATTAGCCGGACAGAGAGTTTCCGTATTAACGAGGCGTAAATAGATTGAAAAACATTTGTTCCCAGAAAAGCTGTCTATAATTTGGCTCCTCCATATCAACGGTGGTCGTAATAATGAGACACGACTATATCGCTCTCCTTTGTCACCGTATTGCTGAAGTTCAGTGGATGCTAATGAGTAATTAATATCTTAATAGAAATCTTCTCCACCTTCACGGATTCTGCTGAACATTGGACTGCGAAACAGGTCAAGTATAACGCGTGTAAAGAGTGATGACTTCACAAGTTTTGCAGAACATAATACGGTACGCTTAAAGCATTTCGACACGTTGATAAACATCATGCACGTGCAATCTACCTCTTCATTCGTGTCAGTGCCAACTGCTCCAAACAAAATGCAAGGCCGTCAGAGGTCAATGTTCTTAACGCGCTATGCCATACGGAACTAGCAGGACTAAGTGATAAACATTACGGTACACACTAATATAAAACCTGAGCTGAGCTTGATTTTTCGATATACGGAGGCAGAAAACTTGGACGACGCTTAAGCTACCCTTAAGAGTGCAAGGCGACGCATTGAAGCTTTGTCGCACAAGGCCTCCAAACTTTCGCACTGAACGAACATTCGCTCCTCATTGGTGTAGAGCGGCGCGGTGCAACCCTTGATCGGCTGCGGCGTCTTCTCCCGCGGATGCTGCTCCTTGCGAGGATGCGCTGCAACGTGCTTGTCGCATTGCTTCAAGGAGGAAAGTGACGCCACAAAGGACGCGTCTTTGTTTGGAGAAGACTACAAAGCGCGTGGCCCGCATATTCAAAGTAGCGCGTGCCCGTTCTCTCAGTAAATGACATGGACTCTACAAATGGCCCCCGTAGACACCCATTATCTGCTGGCTGACGGTTCGATTGCCGATTCATGGTTGACATAAGCTGCGACTAGGGGTTTCGGGGCAGATCTTACGCTGATTCGAACATGATCACCCATGCACCTGTGCGACAATTAAGGGACCCACAATTTTTACGTAAGGGATCGCCTCACTGTGGCAACGAAGCGCATTGTTTTTCACACACCCTCTAATGTATGCCGCCTGAAAAGGAGTTCTAGCGAGAGTACCTGCCCGCTACCGTATCCACAGCAGTCGTATTTGTGAAGCTGGTTACGGTGCACGTTCTAAGCATGACGGCTATCTCTAAACGTGTTTAGGAAGTGATTGCGCAAGAGCCGGCGCAAACAGAACGTGACCCCTCTCGCCAACCTCTGCCGTATTTTCCTCCTCCACTTTCCACCTTACGCTTCCGCCTTTCTTTCACCGCTACCCCCCCCCCCCCCCCCTTCGTACTCGCCCTACTTTCATCCTTGGCTGTGCCCTTCGCTGCTCTTCGCTTTGCTATATCTCTGCCCGTGTGCTGAGTATAAATTATTTTGGAACCTTCCACTACGGCACCGCTTTCTTCCTTTCTTCTTTCGCTATTTACTTTATCCCTTCCCTTGCGGCGTGGTTCAGGTGTCCGCCGGGATGTGAGACAGCTACTGCTCCATTCCCTTTCCTGAAAACCAATTTCCATTTTTCTTTTCTTTTCCATCTGAATGCAAGCCTGGCATTCAGGATGACGTCGTCTTTATAACGTCCACTTGCTTTTTCTACCTCTGAAAATAAACAAGGGGATATTTTTAAGCGTTAACAAATTTTTATTTTAAAATCTGTGAGGGATAAGTCGATTAGAGATGTTCAGGTGGATTGTACACCGAGACGGACCTTACGCACGTGATACAGCTCAATAGTTGCACGCTTATTGAACTAAAATAACTTAACTTAGATTAGATTTTATGTGCAAGGTTATGCTGCGAAATTGAAAGCCATAAATTTCGAAGGTAAGCCCTTATTTTAAATCTTCTTATTCGGCTGAGTGGTTCGCGCAAAATCGAATGTAAAAAAAAAGGAATTTCAATGCTCGTTGAGTTTGCTTTCCCGCATTACATTTTTACAAAATGGCACCACTGCGCGTGGCATGGAGCCGAAGTCAAAGTACCCTCTTATATGTCATCAAACAAACAAATGGCACCCGTATTTCACGCATTAAAGGGACAGTGTAATCCATATCCTTCCTATGTATTTTAGGGCATATTTCCATGCACTTTTCTCAACAACCAATACAGATAGCAACTACCTACTTACATCGCTTTCATCGTTACTTTATGCTTTTTTGACTGAACCAACACTGTGTAACAGGACTAAAACACTAATCTTTTACTTTTTTTCTCTCAATGACTAAATTTGAGGCCACTTTTCACGTTGTTTCTCCTTATAAAATCAAACCAGGCCATTGTATATGCCTAATTTCGGTTCCGTATATCGCCACATTCTTATAGAAGATGCAGACACAGAACTGGCTGTTTACCTCGTATCGTTTTGAAGATAATGGTACTGTTGTAACAAAAAAAAAAACTTCTCTGGAGATAAATCAGTTCAAAGCAGAAAGTAAATTTATTACAAAATTTTTCGCTTTGAAAACATTTTCTGACCAATTAATTCCATAGGCACAACTTCTATAGTCATTATTCAACTCACTTTTGCGTTTTATTGCTAGCCGTTTAGTTTCCTAAGATTTTTTTTTTTTTTGCTGTGTTGCTTAGCCAACAGAGGAAACTTGACGCCGACTTCCCTCAGCCGGCGGATAGTGTGACGGCTCCAGGTTAGTCCAAAGGCTTCTAGAACCTTGCCAGTTGCTATATTGCCGCCGTTGATTGTTATGAGAGCATATATTGTTTACCTGTTGGACATCCATGGTGTATCTGTTACTAGAACTATTTTTTGATAAGGTTGTAAGAACCACGGAATAAAATGGGATCGGGTCTAAGAGCTTAGACATTCTTCCGAAATATGTGTTTACTCCAAGTGAACTAGGAAACATTAAGTTCCGGTTAAAAAATTATGTTACAAATGGCTGTAAGATATTGTGTCCAAAAAATGTGACCTGGCAGTTCACTTCCTGCGTTTTTTTTTTTTTTACGGCGCAAGGGTATCTATGGCCAAAGAACGCCGTGGCACAAGGCATTTTCGTCTGCTCCAAGGTGGGGTAAAATACCCATTTCCCAAGCATTTCATCCTAAATAAGCCGAGCAGTGCGCCAGGGGAAGCTTGCACCCATTGCATTGTATCACCTGTGGGTACCAGCGGCACTGGGGATCGAACCCCGCACCTCCTGCATGCGAGACCACTAGGCCACCTTTTCAAAGCTGTTTTTAAAGGGAAATATACAACGCTGAAAGAAGTGCGATACTGTGAAAATACAAAAAAATCCAGGTCTTATTAGAAATTATTTAAAGGTAAAAATCGATCTTTTATTATTTTGTACTTAACATGTCCCCTTAAAAATGCCAGTAACGCAATTTTATAAATATGTAATGTGAGAAAGCGAACTCAGCGAGCTTTCAAATGCGTATTTTTGACGCTCAATAATTCGAAACACAATGTCGATTAAGAAAATATAAAAACAGTGCTAACCTTCGTTGTTGGTGGCCTTCAATTTCGGAATATAATTTTTCCTCCTAATATCTGAAATAAAAAAGTTGATTAGTTGATTTCAGTTAATTAATCGTCTAATGTCCAGCTCTATAGTGTAAATAGTGGCCCCATTGCTGAGCAATCTACCTGCACAGACCGCAAAGACGTGTCTCTTACAGTTTTGAAAAGAAAAATCTGCTAACGGTAAAAAAAAAATCACCCTGATTATTTTAGCGCACAAGTGTTCGAACGACGCCCCCGCAAAAGAAGATTAATTGAAGGTCACGAGGAGGGGCCATTGTCTCGTAGCATTCGTAATCTCAGTGATAATTATAATGATGCTAACGTTCGCTGATCTGTTTTTCGACTTCGTAGCAATCATGCAAAAGCGCAGCGCTGTGCAGATGAAAGCAGCCACCAGTTAAGTGACGTTTTATTTTAATCAGAAAGCCTGACCTCTATTATTTTGTTACTTTTTTCAACGAAGGGCTTAGTGTGAAGTGGAAATTTCAAGACCAATTGATTCACCAACTGCTTTCGTCTGGCACAAAGTGGCAATTACATGGTGTACTTTTGCCGAGTGCTGCGCAGAACAAATTCCTTATTGGTCATCTTGAAAGTGCGATTTGCAATTTTAGCACTTTATATACAGGCAGTCGTGCTGGAGTCGACTTCCTTTCCACCTAATAAAAAAAGAGTGCGCGGAAAGCTGCCCAATTTTAGCGCAGTCAAAGTGATGTGCCTTCTAGACATTGTGGAAAAAAAAAGTGCACGCTCCAAGAAATGACAGTGAACTAATAAACTACGTCCATGCGAGCCTCTAAGACGTCAACGCAATTTGTGCTGGCCCTACACGTAGGCTTCCACACAATGGCTGATTGAAATTCCACTCATTTTAGTGCGCTGGGCCAACATGGTAAACGGGGCCGGGACTCTTCTGGAAAGCTTTTTGCCCGAGAGGAGCGTTTGAAGCGTACACGTGAACGTCGTTGAACAAGCAGGTAAGAAAGACTGAGCGGAATCTTACACCTCTACAACTAAGTAGAGCGTTGAGCAACTTGGTTAGGATACCTGTTGAGAGCGCGGAAAATAAGATGACAATTGAAATTACGCACTACTTTAACGCTGCTTTGTTTATATCACACTGCTGCTGAAGCGTCTGGCCGAGTTGACGTGTCTGTACTTTGCCCTCGGCTATGCCCTTGCCTCATAACCACAGGTTCCGGCGCGCGCGCGTGTATGTGCGTGTGTGTGTGTGAGAGAGTGTATGAGTGAGTGTGTGCGTGTGCGTGTTTGTGTGTGTGTGTTTGTGTTTGTGTGTGTGTGCGTGCGTGTGCGTGTGCGTGTGTGTGTGTGTGTGTGTGTGTGTGTGCGCGCGTGTGTGTGCGTGTGTGTGCGTGCGTGCGTGTGCGTGCGTGCGTGTGTGTGTGTGTGTGTGTGTGCGTGTGCGTGTGTGTGTGTGTGTGTGTGTGTGTGCGCGTGTGTGTGTGTGTGTGTGTGTGTGTGTGTGCGTGCGTGCGTGCGTGCGTGTGTGTGTGCGTGTGTGTGTGTGTGTGTGTGTGTGTGTGTGTGTGTGTGTGTGTGTGTGTGTGTGTGTGTGTGTGTGTGTGTGTGTGTGTGTGTGTGTGTGTGTGTGTGTGTGTGTGTGTGTGTGTGTGTGTGTGTGTGTGTGTGTGTGTGTGTGTGTGTGTGTGTGTGTGTGTGTGTGTGTGTGTGTGTGTGTGTGTGTGTGTGTGTGTGTGTGTGTGTGTGTGTGTGTGTGTGTGTGTGTGTGTGTGGTGTGTGTGTGTGTGTGTGTGTGTGTGTGTGTGTGTGTGTGTGTGTGTGTGTGTGTGTGTGTGTGTGTGTGTGTGTGTGTGTGTGTGTGTGTGTGTGTGTGTGTGTGTGTGTGTGTGTGTGTGTGTGTGTGTGTGTGTGTGTGTGTGTGTGTGTGTGTGTGTGTGTGTGTGTGTGTGTGTGTGTGTGTGTGTGTGTGTGTGTGTGTGTGTGTGTGTGTGTGTGTGGACAGCAGTGAAGTGGCGCGGGTGGGGCAGAGAATGCCACGTGGCGCGTGCGTCACGAAGTGTCGCAATTAGATGGACATCGCTGTCCGCTCCCCGCAGGCGCGCGGCTTTCGAATGAGGCGAGAAATGCTCCAGGTTTGTTGAACCACAGTGGCGGGGGTAATGGCGTTTTCGGAATTTTATAACCTAATATGGCTAGTATTAAAAGCCGGCTACAAGGCGCTAATTCCAATCAGGTGCCTAACGGTAATAGCTAAAAACTTAACAATGATATTTTATTTAATCACTTTACAAGTTAACGTGATTCGCCGCCCTTTTTGACGTCCGCCAACACTGCTATAACTATGCCGCAGAAATTTTCTCTTTACTTCAAATACCCCAGTTTAAAAATTAGTGGTGGCCTTCCTTGGAACAGCTGGTACATTTTGAAAATTAAAAAAAACGTTCATTTCGCTTGATAAAGCAACGAAATGAAATGTAGGGCCGAACCAATCCGATATATGTGCCCTGCATCAACAAAGCGGAGGGCAAGAGAAGATACCGCATGGGATACAGTGATGCAGGGATGCAAAAGCACCCGAAAAATCACCAGCAGTCGGCAGCGTGAGCAATGCGTTTTCTTCCTATTCCCGAAAAAGAAAAAGTGCCCCTCTGTGATGCTTATCTCAACTCATTAGCGTGTAATGTTGGCCCGGGTCTTTCCGTTTAGTCAGGGCACGATTGGGGACGCTCTTTATCTTCACCTCTAGTTCTCATTTTTACCTTTCTTTTTTTATTTTAATAGCGTTCCCTTTGCAATTGTTTAGTCTCGATTTTAGTGGCGCTTCTCGCGCTGCCCTGCCTTTGGTTCATTACGGTTGGCCATGCGTCTGTTTTTTCAGCGCCTCTTCTATTTTTACAATGCCTGCCGAGTAAGGCCAATCCGACCGTCCAACGCACTCTCCTATCCTCCTTTCCTGCTCTCCCCCGTCGGCTGGCCTTCGCGCCTGCTCTACGCCTGTGGGGGGAGAGTGCCATCTTAGTGGCGCCTGACGACGGACAGCGGACAAAGACAATTTTTTAAACGTTTTCTCTTTCTTCGGGAGGCGGCGCTCATGGTAATCAGGCTGCCTGTCAGGAATTGACGCGTCATAGAGCGCGCCGTTCGTGGCGCTGCTCACCGCGGAGCCACTGCAGGCGCTGGTTTTCAAAGGGGCCACAGATAGTGGGGTGCGGTAGTGTTTGCGTGGCTACAAAATATTGTGGCGACTTGCTCGAATCGTGTGTCTTTTAGCTACAGTGCTGAAACATTCCGGGAGAAGTAATGAAACTACTTTGCAGAAATAAGAAATCAGAGAGTAAATGTCGTTAGTAATACGTTTTACTGTATTGATTTGCGTCTCAATCATGTTGAGTGAGGAAAATAAGAGAATGAAATAAAGAAGGAACGATATATCTTCCCGAGAAGGCATTTTTCGAAACTGCCAAGTAGCAGTAGCTTTCAAGTCGTAGCCCTGTATGTCTTTCAGCTGCAGTGCTGAAACATTCCGGGAGACGTAATGAAACTGCTTTGCGGAAATATGAAATCAGAGGGTAAATGTAGTTAGTAATACGTTTTACTGTATTGATTTCCGATTCATTCATGTGTGAGGAAAATAAGAGAATGAAATATAGAAGGAATTATATATCTTCTCGAGAAGGCTTTTTTCTAAACTGCCAAGTAGCAGTATCTTTCAAGTCGTAGCTCTATTTTTTGCAGGCTAAGCTGCCATCATTACGACAACTAGAAAAAGATTTTTCTCTGTGCGTGGCAGACTGCAGCTACCATTGTTTTAAGAAGCGAAAAGAACTCCACTTGCAAAAGCAGCTCATGCCGAAGCATTTCGGACGTTCTGTCTGGTCTTGACTACAACAAGGGGGCCTATTTTCGACAATTCGCCATTTTGTTCAAATTGTGACGTAGGCGTGACGTGACCATCAACGCGGCGCCAGGTTACGTACCCACAGAATCTGATTACGTTAAATGAAAAAAAAATAAGAAACTGATCTAGAAATAAATACCGTCGTCTGCTACTATTTGCGCCAAATACGAAAATGAACGCCGCTACGGGAGCTTGCGATGAGCCTCTGCGTTGAAGTCCTCGGTGCATACGCGTAAAGCGGCAGTGCGAGAGGGTGAACAATGTTGCGGCCCCTTTCGTATCATGTCGGACGTCCGGCAGCAGCTGTGGACCGACCGTGTGGGGCTACTCAGTGCGAAAGACTCTCACGCCGGTTGTCAAAGAATTCATCGAGTTCGATGCGGAGGTGCGAGCGAGGGCGCAGCATAGACGACTTTTCAGCCTAGGTGAAGTGATGGCGTACCCGCGAGGCACGAGCAGCGTCACACGCGTGCGTACTGTTGCGCAGAGAAACTGGCGAACATCAGGAACGGGGCCAGGATACTCGAAATGGCGTACGTGCCGAATGAGAGCGGAGACTGAAAACTTTGGCCGGCATGATGCTTTTATGGCATTGCTCCTCATAAGGATCGACGACAGCTTCGCGCATTCGCTTACCAGCCGCAGTTGTATGCAGGAACTGAGACGTTTAAGGCACTTTTCTTGGAGAAAAGTCATCTCGTCCGGGACAGGAAAAGAAGCCGCCACAGCTAGATTTTTGGAGTGGTGCCGCCACTGCTGAAATGCTCAATAGAAGAGACATTCCCGTTAATTACAATGAGCCGTTCCCTGCCTTCAAAAAGGATTGTAAGAGAGCTCTTTTGTTCACTGATGTTGTCTACTCTTCTCACTAATATCTTTTCCGTGGAAGCGTAGTGTATAGATGTTTTGTCTCTTTTGCAATTAATAATGTTCCCTTTGCCATCTCCCATTTTTCTTACTTGCGATGCCTGTACTGTTCGTATATGCGCGGACATATTTTGTGGACATGGACATATTTTCTTTCTGTGCTTGAAGGGGAAGAGGAAAGGAGAAAAATGAGGAAAAATCTCTGATTTAGTGTATTATGTTGCATATGTATCATGACTCTTATCATTTTTATGTTGTACCCATTATACATTTATAGTGCAATTTTCTCGTTGAGTGCCCTTTCCTTCTACAGATGTATCTTTGTGTTTCTTGTATGCAGTGTATGCGTTTGTTTTGACCAATGATATTGTTTGTGTGCCGCCCAGCCGCACTGTTATATATATATATAAATTTTTTGTCTCCTTGTCATGCACAGGGGGCTGAGGCCTCATAAGGCGATACCAAGCCTTTAGTCTCAGCCCCCTCTTAGGCAAATGTCTGAGAAAAAAATAAAGAAAGTCGCCCGAAGCGGCGCCTAAATCAGCGCACACCAGCAGTCCCTCCCCGAAGTCAACGCTTGAATACGTCTTAGCATTGGTAACTGGCTGCGGAAACCCACCGTTCCCTAAGCGCCGCGTCAGCTACCGTCAGGACAGCAAGTGTGCTAAAGCTTTTAATCGCTACGTATCGGCCTTAGCGGAGAGCGGGATACAGTGGAGTAGTATCTGCGTGCGCTTGGAAGGCCTCCACGAGGTGTTTCGTGCTGAAATGCATGCTTAGCAAGGCAGGCAGGTGTGTACATTTTAGGCAACGCGTTGCACCACACTATGTTTTTGTTCAAGTTTGCATGCACCCGCGCAAGAAATGAAACTGCAATACGCGGAATATCGGAGTAAATCTCGTCAAATACATCCAATCATTATGCTACACGGTACCGAAACTACTGAATCAGTTACATGCAACTGGATTCGATCCAGTTAACGAGTCAAATCGCCAAATTGGTCTTTTTTGTCGCGAACAACTTTTGTGAGCCTAGTGTTGCTTTGTATTTAGAATGTTTTCGTGATTTATTTCTCATTTTAAGGCTGAGTTTTTTAGGACGTGTCTATTTCCTGCTTTTGTACTTTGCGGTGTGTCTTATTTTCATACGAACAAAAGTAATAATATGAAACTCATCGATGTGTAAAATTGTGCACGTCTTTCCAAATTGATCTTCCTCCTAGCTGTTGCTCTGTCAATTATTGTAGGGCGCCAGGGCCTTGTTAAGCGGTCTTTCACAGCTTTTAGTCCTGGCCCTTTTCTTTTTGGCGAAAAGAAAAATAAACTTGACTTGGCTTGAATGAGAACGCACCGAGTGCGCATCCCTTATTATCAACTTAAATATTCAAAGCAGGAAAAAAAAGATTCTTTTCTGGCATTAATAAAAACAATATTAAGCAAAGCTAAATTGGTATAAAATGGTAACCGCCTTTTCGAATTTAATACAGCCAGATATTGCAGCAATGGAGGCAGGAACATGGCACGAAAAGCACAAGCATAAGATTAGACAGAAAATAGGCAAGACATTCAAGGCTGATGTGGCACACAGGACAATATATGGGAGGCACAAATACAGACAGCGGCAGTGTTCTGGTTAGGGTACTATTAAGATAAAAGTCTCCAGAATGCACAAAAAGCAATCTAGCCAGCGAGGGTAGCCACTGGCTTTCAATGCTTACGGTAGGTTTTTTAATGTGTGCACTTCGTAGGATGTATTCATGATAATTAAAAAAGCAAACGAGAATGTTCCAAACGAAACAAAATATCCTCACAGCACCATACAATACACAGCTAAAAGGAGAGATCAGCAGTAGAAATTGCAACGATACAGTGCATGTACACCCCTACGTGAACACTTAGGTCACAGGGTTCACTTTTTAGCTGTGTAGTGGAGTATTCAAGGTACCCATCATGCTGTAAACTTCTGCAAGGTGAAGAAAACCCTTGTATTAGCCTTTCAAGGCTCCTTTAAACTTCAAGAACATTGTGTGTTGCACTTCAGGGATCAGAAGCAGACCATGTGGCCTAAAAACTTTTGACTACAACCCTACAATTCATTATAATCGAGTACAGCTGGCGCAGTATTAAAATCCAAAAATAAATGCCAAAATCGAAGCAGTGCAAGCATTCCAATTTTTGATCTAAGTATTGTCTTTTTAAACATACATACTGGAGCAGTTGCTATGCTGTTGCATTCTGCCCGAAAAATTTGTGCTGCAACCATAAAAAGCACCCTATTTAGAGGAATATCGATGTTAAATTGGATTTCAATGAATAAACAGTGACAACTAAAGCAAACTCTGAGAAAAAATGAGTTCGCAATGTACGCAGTTGTGTACACAGTGCCATAAAGGGCGGAATGCAATTTTCTCGTGCATTTAGTCGTTCGCATCTTTTCTTTTTTGCCGAACATCAGCATAGCCACGCATACAGAGATAATTTTACACAGAGGTGGGATTAGACATTAGTGACACTGACACAGTTAATCGCAAGGAAAGGCTCGAGCAGTGGGTAAAGTAGAGGATAAACTGGTGATCAGGATAGATGTAAGTGAAACTGGTGCGTTTTATTGACTAAACAAATCAGCTTTAATACAGCGGCTGAGAAAACTGCAATATGTTGGTGGAAATTAAGTGCACTGGAAGTTATATCGCACAAAATTTAAGCCCCCTGAAATATTAGCTTGTTCTAAAAAAATAATTGCTTTGCTGCTAATTTCCTTTTGAAGCTCGAGCAAAATTTCGGAGCAAGTCAGCTGTAGAACAGACTTGCTTTCTGCAAATTATCACAACAAACAAATTTGTTCTTGATACACAAGAAAATTCCATGACCGCTGCAGGACATGTGATGGTAAGGACAATAGTGAGCCAATTGCTGCTGCCACATAGCAAAAGCGGTAAAAGCCCGCACACATCACGGTCACAGAGAAAGATTTCTCCGGGAACAAGACAAGTTGCAACGTGTAAAAGAAGTTTGATGTGGTGTATGTGTGCACTGATACTGCCCATTTCACGAAGTGGTGAATCAAGTAGATTCCTGTGTTGAACCAAAAAATAGCAATGCGTTCGTTGACGCCCCAGTTATACAAAAGGGACAAAGGGTGAAAAGGTTGTCTGGAATTTGATGAAATTCGTCTAACAGCATTAGCAGCAGCCAAGAAGCAAGAAGTACCGCGATGAAAGTACGAAACTGGTGTATAGTATCATTAAATTCCCAAACCTGCCCTGCTACCGTTGATATTGCAACGCCTTTCTGGTGTCTTGGATACTTTTCCTTGTATTTCGCGCTTGTGGTGTCATTTCGCACCCTTTGTATTATGATACGTAACAAGCACAGTACAAGCACGTTGTCCTGCGTCCCCTTCTCCCGTTCGTCTTGGGCAGTCTCATAAAAAAAAAAATTGGGAAGCGACATCTTTGGATCATGATACCATGACGCGGCGAAGGAACAGCATTCTTCCTGACACGGAGCTCTCTTCTGCATTTAATGCGTTCTTATCATACGTATTCACCAGGGAAGATCATTCCAACATCCATTTTGTAGATCGGCCACCGCCGTGGCTCAGTGGTTACGGCGCTCGGCACGTGACCAGAAAGACGCGGGGTCGATCCTGGCCGCGGGGGTCGCATTTCGATGGAGGCGAAATTCTAGAGGCCCGTGTACTGTGCGGCATCAGTGCACGTTAAAAAACCCCAGGTGGTCGAAATTTCCAGAGCCCTTCACTACGACGTTTCTCGTAGCCAAAGTCGCTTTGAGACGTTAAGTCCTCATAAAACCAAACCAACCCTTTTGTAGATCAACTTGGTTACCCATATTTGAAACCTACAAGCACCACTGCCGCAGGCATTTCGCCCCTCATTACTAAACTGAAAGCACCTACGTCTCGAGGCATTTATAATATTAACTCTAAATTCTTTTTAAAAAATGCCTCTCTCCACTTTTAGTCGGATTCTATGACACATTTTTCGGCACTAATTATCTGGACTCTGGAAGATGAAGTGAAAATTTGCGGTGTCCGACAACAATGTACCGACAAAAAATACAATGGTTGTTTGTATAAATTTATTTAATTACAGTAGGACCAGGGTGACAACCATTCTTGGCCGTTATCTTTTCGCTTTACGCCTTCTCTGAAGGCTGAAGCATTCTTCCTAGTTGCCCAGTTTCTGAAAACAACATTCCCTCAACCTGTTCTCACATTTCATCTTCGAAGCGAGTAGTAAAATCGGGAGGTTCGTGCCATTGTCTTTTGTGAAGCCGTGCCCTTCGAGCCAGACAAATAATTTATTCCTGTTCGCTGTTCTTTCTGCCGATGTTAAGCTTCATTACTTGAGAATTGTTGAAAGAAGCGAATTTAACAATCGTACTGATTTTACTTATGGCCCAAGACTCTGCTCGTCAAACGGTCTGTTCGATTGTTTTTGTTTCCTTCGCCGAAGTTCAACGGGGACAACTCCTGCGGCTATCAACTAATGACAGCTGACCTAAGCAGAATTTGTCTGGCGAAATGATTAAACCCGCTTATTTTCGTGACTTGCTCCGGCAAAAGTCATTTCTTTCTGATTGGCGTTCTTAGAACGTACTTTTTGGAGGTACTTCCCCAAAGCTGTGCGGACTCCTTTCGGTGCTCCTCTGATATTATCCTTTTCGCACTTATCTGCAAAGTTTGCACTGCTGCCTTGTTATGTCTCCACGTTTCGCACGTAAATTGTTTTTTTTTTATTCAAGATTTTCTCTGTAACTTTATCTTCGTCGTGGCGTCTTCAAATGGTGCTTATTTTACGCTGAGTGAAATCGATTTTGAGTCAACGAAACAGAATGAACCATCATGGGCTAAAAAGATGCAGCAATGTTCGTATAGCTGCATCCTTTCTTATCTACTAAACTATTCAAACGTCACACACTTCCAAGTAACATCCTTGACCACCGTTACTAAGAAGTATCGCGCTTATGCTTGAGCGTTTGGCGTCTCCTTAACCCACCGGAAAAGGGGAACAGTCGTCCTAGCATCGGTACTGGTGGTAGTTAAAGACTTTGACAGTGCAAAAAGCAGGGAAAACTTCCTCACGGTGCAGCCACCATTCCGGACCCCCGATGCGGGTGACAACCTTTATCCACCTGCTCAGCCAGCTGCTGATAGCCACGGTGCAGTCGAATAGCTGCTCCGGGAAGGAGGTGTGGGGACGACGAGGAATGGGGCAAAAGGAAGAGATGAACTGGCAGCGCCAGACCATGCGAAAGATTGCAGGTCGGTCTCTGTAGAAGGGAATAAAATCACGTTGGGAATAAAGAACAGAAATAAAATTAAAAATAAGGCCCCCGCCAATTCCACAAGGTACCCCAAAGAATGAACCAGGCGCAGGCCCACAAAGGTGGACGGAGGATGAAAACAAATAACGTACGCAGTAAGTCCGAAAAATGCCGCCGTCGATTTGGTCACCTGGCGCACAACACGCTTGCTCTTAACTGCAGAATTCTTCAAACGAGCTAACTCCTTGTTTTTCATTTTCTCCTAAACTAAAGACAGCCTGTTGAACTTTTTTATCTTCGGTCTTCGGTTTATCTTCGGATTCGTGAACGTCACCTGAATGTGCAAATGGCAGACCAGTGCTAAAAAAAATTCGCTCTTTTTGAAAAACTTACCGTAAAAAATCCTGATAACGAGGTCGCGCTTTTCTTGGGCCAGCATGCGATGCGGGCCAGCATGTGATGCGGACTAGGCTTAGCGATGAAGCGTGAGATCTAGGAGTACAAAGAGGCGACGTCGAGCCCGGTTCCCGAAATCTGGCCGAGAATGAAGGGATCCGCGTATTCAGCTAAATAAGGCGCAAGGCTTGCCTCAAACTTACCCTATTTACATATTGATTTCAGGGGCGCGTTTTCATGCATTTATTTTTGCAGAACTTAGTTGCTCATTAATGCGCTTCTGCCTTTCTTCTCTCTTTAAGTCGCTGCTGTCCCTACCACGCATGCTTATTTAGGAGTCCCCTGGTCCTCACTCCTCAACTCTACTCCGCAAGTTAGACTTGATGCTAGGCTTTGGATTTTTTTTTCGTTACTCGGCTGCTGTGGCTCCTTTCTTCCTCATTTTTTCTTATTCTTTCTTTAGATCTTGTCGAGTGAACGAACTTCGCGCCGCAGCAAGCACGGTTTTATACGCGGTACCTTAAGTGGCTTATGTTTTTTTTTTATCCAAACGTGCGCAAATACGACTCATCACGAACCTTCAGTAAAACGGAGACGTCTGCTAGCTGGTGCATTCTGAAGGCAGCAAACATGTTAAACTAAGAAGGCAAATCAGTGAAGCGTTTCTTTTAAAAAAACGAGGCACGTGAATAAGCACACCTTCTGTACTTACTGATGACTGAGAACTTGTGTATCTTTATCCACATAATTGAAATATCACTGTTTCTTTTCGTGGGTATACTGGTTGTGAAATAACGGTATCTATTTGCGGGTTTTTCCAATAAACTTTCAGTTGATAGATAGCGCCAGTCCAGTCTTCTTTCTTTTTCCTTGTCTCAGCGCTGTATTTTTTTTTTGCCTTCATCCCAAACATTCCTTGTTTCTGCTCATTGCTCCGTTTCAATAAATGGTTAATTTAGCAACTGCTTCGAGATCTACTGGTACTATTCGAAACAAAGTAAAAAGGAAAAGGGTATTGGGCCTTGCTTGCGCTCTAAAAACTTCACCGGGCGGTCTCTGTTTCATGCCGACATTGTTTCCTGTATGCATCTGTTACATGGTGTTTAACCTCTCAACGCGACTCAGGCTATGAGGAACGCCGTAGTGGCGGGCTGTGGATGATTTTGACAGCCTATGGATCTCTAATATGCACCGACATCGCACAGTACAGGGGCCTCTAGCATTTCGCCTCCATCGGAATGCATCGAACCCGCATCTGTTGGGTCAGCAGCCGAGCACCATAACCACCGAGCCACCGCGGCTGCTTTGTGTGTGCATCTGTGTCATATCGTAACAAAAGAAGGAGTAGCCGGGTACGAGGTAGATAGCCAGCGTGTTATTGCATGCATTTAAATATGTGAATAAACATATTATACAAGATAAAGAGATGGATTTTTCCTTGTTTTTTTTTTCTTTTTCTGAGAGCCCTCCCACTTTATCGGGTCAAAGTACAAAGTTAAAACAAAAGGCAATAAAACTTGTCTGGGAGTCTTTGTACCTGGTCTCTCGTGGTCATCGTGATCTACAGTCGAGACCATTCATAACAGCAGCAGTTATAATGAACGCACGCTTATTACGAACAAGAGCGGTGCTACCGCCGCAATATGTACTATTACAGTTGTGGCACTCAGTCTCCGATAAAACGAACGACCGTGGCCAGAGCATTCGGTTATAGCGAACGAGGAGGGGGCAACATAATCTCGCCCTCGCATTGGAAAAACGCACGCTTTAAACAATTACGGCGACCGAAGAGCGTCTCCCTGCTCCCTTTGTAGCCCCCCCCCCCCCCCTATCTTTTTTTCCTATGATAACGGAGCGACCCCAAAAAGCAATAACAAAGGTGGTATTGCAACTGCAGCTAACCGGCCAATCGCGCGCTGATCGGCTTACAAGGCCAGTCAATGCGTGATTTTACCTACACCGGCTGGACAAAGATTTTGGAGTGGAAGCAGGCGCCTGAAAGCAAAACCGCTGCACATGTATGGCCGATGATCAACAATGCAACTGCAGCGATCTGTAATTTTCAACACTCACGTAGTATAACTTGCTTGCCCAGCGCTCGCGTGAAGTGCGTAGACTGCCTACTCGGTTCTCCACTTCTGCGCTGCTTCTGTGCGCAGGCAGCCACAGAGAGCGGCAATACGTTCTGCGCGGATATGCGCTGCACTATATACGTCGCTGCATCCTTACTATTTTGTTGAGGATCGGATACAAGGAGGCTAACCCACCACCAGTTGGAGGGAACGCCTCAATCGCGATTGGTAATATCTCGTCCCTAAAGCAGCTAGTTGGTATAGGAAGGGTCTCGGCGGGGTTCACATGGCCGCGCTAGAGAGCTCTGAAAGCGCCGTGTAAGGATCACCCTAAATAAAAAAAAACAGACGTGTACAACAGATGTCTTCAAGAAATTAAAGCCACATTTGCCTCCCTTGCCGTTATTGACAGTAGTGTGAGAAGTGCATATACTACGAACTTCGGATACAACGAACGCAATGCGAGTAACCATCAGGTTTGTTATTAGAGGGCTCGTCTGTTCTTGCTGCAAGGCAGAAAATTTGACTCAATGATTGTATTATGGTAAACGTCTACGCTACTGTAATGTCGGCCCATTCATAATGCTGACCCCTACTTATACATGCATAGCCGCATCTGAGAAGAAGAGACACTTAAAAACTCAGTATATATATATATAGATATATATATTATATCTACTGTCACAACCACGCTTGCTGCCTCAGTTATCTGCCTTCTCTTTCCAGAAAAAAAAAACAGCCCATTTAAAGCAATCAAAAGAACAGTTTAGTGACATAAACCTTGATCATCTCGGTGTTGCTGTTCGAAAATAACGACACACGCAGAAACCGCATTTTAACAGGAAATTGCATAGTTACAGCATGCAAGCAGAGGAAATTGTCATCATTTCATTGCCTCAAGGATTGCGTTGTTTTCGGTGATCTAAACGACATTTTCATGTCAATCCTTCTGAGACCGTAAAAAAATGCGGGCATGGTTATTCACATTCTTAGACAGTCATTTTGGGTCGAAGGAGGCCGCAGTGGCTGAGTGGTTATGGCGCTCGGCTGCTGGCCCGAAAGACGCGGGTTCGATCTCGGCCGCGGCGGTCGAATTTCGATGGAGGCGAAATTCTAGACGCCCGTGAATGTGCGATGTCAGTGCGCATTAAAGAACTCCAGGTGGTCGAAATTTCCGGAGCCCTTCACTACGGCGTCTCTCATAGCCTTAGTCGCTTTGGGGCGTTAAACTCCCCATAACCAATAACCTTCTGGGTCGTTACTGGTAAAGGTAGCCGCGATTGACTGAAAGCTGGCTCTCAAAGCGGCATTCCGCTACCGGGCCGTTAAATGCGCTAGTCATTTATGCTATTGATAAGCGGCATTCAATCAGAGAGAAAACGTCCAGGTCGCCGCGCCCAAATCAAAATTTCATTGCCCCTAAAACAGAAGTGTCATTCGGTGCGTCACGCATCCATATACTCATTATTGTAGAAGAAACCAACTTATTGCCACTAAGGATAACGCACCGAGTTTCTACCTCTTAGGTTCTTCTTTAACTTGCACTGACATTGTACAGCGCACGGGCTAGTTCGTAGTTCACTTCAATCGAAATGCGGGCGCCTCGGCTGGGTTTCGATCCCGCGACTTTGGGCTCAGATGTCGAACGCCAAAGGCACAGGAGAACCATGGCGGTCCCAAGAAACTTAATTCACCAGCTATTAGCGAGAAAACGAATATTTCACGTAAACGAAGAGAAAGCCTCGTAAAGGAAAAAAAAGACAGATAGCGTGAACCCTTTTCCTACGTTGAAACTTCCGACAAGCAGGCGCTCCGTCCCGTCTTTCTGCCTTGTGTTGTGTAGCTATTCGCGCCTGTAACCGAAGATGTACAGTTACCAACTTGCCCAGCAAGACGTTCTTTTAAACCAGGGCCTGTGAACACCCACAGAGAAGCGGACTACAGCTGCACTTGTTTAGCGTCGAGCTTGTCACAACTAGAGAAAAGAGCAGTACGCGCCGCAATGGCAACGACAGATGACAGGCGTCCGAGAGACGCGCGCAGTGTGTCGGTCGGATGCGCCGGAACGCAGCACGGCTGAGTAGCGGCAAGGCGCGCGCCGGTCAGTGCGAAGTCTCCTCGACAGAGGGCGCTACCTGTAAGAGCCCCGCAGAAAGCGGGAGAGGAGGAGAGGCACAGAGAGAGCAGAAGGGCGCAAACCTCGGCCTCTCGGGCGCTTGTTGGCCGGCTTCGCTCGCGTTTGGGCCGTTCAGTCGGCCGGAGCGCGGGACAGCGCACGTGTGTTCGCGCAGCGCCGGGCCCACCTGACGAGACGAGTCCCGACGGCATCGAGCAGATCGACAGCCCCGACCGACGCTACATCTGTTTGCCTTCGGCAGCCTGCTCCGTGTTTCCTCGTCCGCCGTCTTTCAAACTCTTTGTCTCCTTCTTCTTCGGGCTCTCAAGTGTGTCGCGGACCTCGTTCGCGCGACGCGTCGCCTTGCCGTGGTCGCACGCTGCAAGTAACGAAGTCTTGTGCGCTCCAGTGTCGCCTCACTGCTCGGAAAAGGTGTCGCATGTTGCTTAATTACTGCGGGGCCGACGTAAGAGTGCCTACGCTGTCTGTTCTAGTCTGCAAAACAAAACTTAAGGAAGAAATCGAGTCGTCAACAGTTCCACAGGCACAAAGCTGAGAAAAAAAACGCCGGTAGGCGACACCCATTGTCTTTCACGTCCGGAAGTTGTCCAGGTGGGTGCTCAGAATATAGGCGCTCTTGAGAGAGAGAGAGAAAAAAAACTAGCTGTCGATTGAGTGAAGAATGTGCGTTTGAATTGTACGTAGGGATATCTTTGTAAAAGCGGGGGTTCTACGATTTGTGCTAATTTTTGCTTCGTCGTCGTAATGTTAATGATCCGCCTAGAGAGAGTTAACTGCTTAAAATTCTTTATTGGAAGCAAATCTCTTTTTTTGCGATTCTAGCTGTGTGGGAAAGATGCAATTAACGGCGCAATAAACAATATTGGGCGAGATACCTGTGAGATCCTTCAAATCATTTGCCCTGTTCCAAAAGAGCCAATTTTAAGCTCGCCGTCGACAATCACGCACATCGTCAATACCTTAATCCGAAATGCGTCGTTTCATGCTGTAGCGTAGGTTGAGCCACTGAGCTCATTTGGGTACATCGCAGAGGACGTTTCCGTAGGCCCTCGGAAGTAGCTTTTATTTTTTTCTGTCCTCCCTCGTGGTTCCCCTTGGCTCCTTTGGGATCCCACTAAACCCCGTTTTCCTGCGACCGCGGAGTCGTCGACTTCCTCACTCGTTAGTCGCGGATTACTGACCGAGCCGGTATTTGGCGCGGCGCAGAAGCCAATTATAGCGAGATCACCACGGACGGAAGCGACGCGTCGCGCGGGAAAGGCGAATGCAGCCCGTACGTGCCCGCTGATTCAGCGAGTCCCGATCCCGGCAGCGGCGTAAGTCTGACGATTCTCAACTGATCGTGGGACTCGAGCCCGTCCGAGCGGTGCCAGTACTGTGAGTAGTGCGCCTCCAGCGCCTCGAACGGGACACCTGTCCGTCAGAAGATTCGGCAAGGACTGGACGTAGGGGAGCCGGCCGCCTCATTGGAGCTTATGCTGCGCTCCACGCCTCCGGCGGCCATGGTGCGCCCCGCCACGTCCTGGCTGGTCGCTGCCAACTCGACCCCTTCTTATTCGAGGACCTCGGACGCCATAGCGGCGTACGGCAGCGAGGCCTACGAGCCGTATGGTGAAGAAGGCCGAGGGCCGACCGAGACAGCTTCGCCGTCAGTGCAGGACAACGGCTCGTGGAGCAACGCGAGTGACTATGAGGACCTTTACTCGATCCCGTCAGACCTGTGGATGCGCTACTCGCCGTCCATCGTGGCCGTCTTCTGCCTGGCCTACACCGTGGTCTTCATCATAGGACTGCTCGGCAACAGCTTCGTGGTGGCCGTGGTTGCACGCTCACCGCGCATGCGCACTGTCACCAACTACTTTATCGTCAACCTGGCCATGGCTGACATCCTGGTCGTCGTCTTCTGCATTCCGGCAACGCTCGTCGGAAACATATTTGTCCGTGAGTACGGGCGCGTGCGGGGAGATGCGCGCTCGTCTCGCCGCATCTGGCGGCGCTCTGAAAGATTGCGGCCCAAGCAAGCTGTGCGAACGCTCGGCCGGCGCGATAGAAAGCAAGTAAATGGGTGCGAGAAAGCGGCGCTAACCAGGAATTGAATTATCTGCCGTTGCGGAGGGGCGCTGGCGCGGATCTAGCGCAGCGATGGGCAGAAAGAATGGCGGAAGGGGGCTCGAAAAAAGGCGGACAAAAGCGAAACCGCAGCTTCCACCTCGTCACGGTACCCCTCACTTTAAATGTCGCTTTAAATCATATCCAACTAGCATATTTTAGCGCCTTTGACACGTCGAGGAGTTGAAACGACCAGGAGCTATATCGGGAAGCAGACTCCGCACTTCGCGGTATCCTTCGAGGCTCTTCCTTCCGCTTTTCTCCAGCCGCCGCTTTTACTTGTTTCGCGCGGGCGGCTTTTCGCAATGGCAGATAATTTAGGGGCCTCGTGGGGGGAGTCGTCGTAGCCGCTGCCGCAGCGATCCGAAAATCCAGGACACTTGGACACTGCGTCTATCCGCTGCCGCGCTTGGCTTCTCACCAAAGTCGTCTGAACCTGCTACGCATTGCAAAGCGTTCGGCAGCGCGGTAGTGCTCATGTGTCACGTGTCTCATCAGCATGGACCGTGTGTAACGTAGCACGTGCGACCGTTTCGTCGCCACGGGCTTGTTGGTTTGTTGGTCCTCGGTTTCGGCAGCGCGCAGTAGAGTTACGCCGGGGCGAGGTATTATTGCTTTTGTCACCTGCAATTCATTGTCAATGATTGTGTCTGTAATGCCTTGTGATTCAGTGGCCCGAGAGGACCTGCCTTTGTGAGAGAACTGACAAAGACATGTTCTCTTGCGGAAACGCCGGGCCTGACGAACTTTCCCGCCAGCATAACTTTGCAATTACTAGACAGCCATGGCCCGCTTGCATTGTGGCGTGTCATTTCAGGTTCCATGCTGCGCTCATCCTTACCGCTCGTGGAAGAAGAGTTGCTTTGCTTTTTTACTGAACTGCAGGAATTCGTCACTTACTACCTCCATCCACACTGTTCGTGTAGAACCCAGGAAGGGTCATACTGCTCGATACTGAATCTCGACAGTTTAAACAAAAAGGACAAGCGCGACGGGACTGAGCGAATGGTTGCAAAGGCGTTTAGTGAGCAAATCCCAGAGGAGTACATGTGAGCACTTCCGCTACGCAAGTGCGACGCCATCCATGTCGAGATTCGCTGCATCGCAGGTATTCTTTTATTCTATTATAATATCACGAACTAGGATTAAATTACAGGGTACGCACTCGCAGTAGGGAGCCGTGTACGAAATGAAATGCAATTTCCGTTTCTATTTTTACCTTTGTTACACAACTTGTCGTTGAGGTCTTAACAGCATGCTTGTGATTACACTTGTCAAAGCAGAGCCAGTATTTCGAAGTGATAGATATATAGATGAATAGAGTTTGCATATATATATATATATATATATATATATATATATATATATATATATATATATATATATATATATATATATATATATATATATATATATATATATATAATTAGCGGATGCAAAATTCGGAGGCCGTGGGTTCGGATCCCACCAGCGGCTTGGTTGTTTTTTCTGCTGCTTTATAAATAATTTTCTTTAAGCGACAGATTCACTGAAATATTATTCTCTCATTTTCAGCAGTACAAATAAACAAAAATGAATACGTTCCCCTATGCACCACCTTGGTTTCGGTGACTGTTGGCTTCCTTCACACATATATATATATATATATATATATATATATATATATATATATATATATATATATATATATATATATATATATATATATATTCATTTTCATTTCATTTCATTTATTCATACTGTCAGCCCTGGGCGGGCTATTACAGGAGTGGAAATCAAACTTGAAACAGAAAAAGAACACATTAAACAAACACTGAGATCAACACTAAATTTCATACATAATTGTGTTTGCCACTTGAACAAAACGAAAACATTGTCATAGAAATCAAGCAGAACATAAAATATTGTGCAGTTTATCTAAAAATTCGCTTAGTGATTGTGACGTGACAACGGAGTTTGGTAACATATTCCATTCCTTAATGGCTCTCGGGAAAAAACTAAATTTAAAGCAATCATTTCTGACAGGCGGCATTGGGATGTACAAACTGTGACGATGGCGTGATGTTTCCCCTGTTTTAATTTCAAAGTATTTTGTTTGATCGATTTTCAAGTAGTGGTTAGCGATCTGGAAAAGAAACTTGAGTCTGTCGCATTTGGTTCTAATGTCAAGTGTTTGCAAATCAGCAGATTTACACAAAGAAGTTGGAGAATCAGAATAACGATACCTATTAAATATAAACCTTGCTCCGAGACGCTGGATTCTTTCCAGCTTAGAACAGTTGGAAGCAGTGTACGGGTCCCCAGACAACTTTTTGCATATTCGAGGATAGGCCTAACTAGGCTTTTGAAAACCAGACTTTTTTATTTCAGGAGTTGCACTGCACATATTGCGTCTCAAGCTCCAGAGTGCCTTGGAAGCCTTAGTACATACATTATCTATGTATGAATTCCAGCATAAGTCAGATGTGAGTGTTACTCCAAGGTATTTAAAATTACTTACTCTAGTTAGTAATCTACCATTAATGCTGTAACTGTAATCAAGGACAGTTTTCTTTCTTGTAATGGTCATAAAAACTGTTTTGTTTGAATTTAATACCATCTGCCACACCTTACACCATTCATGTATTTTCTGCAAGTTTTGATTGAGTTCTGCCTGATATTCTGGAGTATTGATTTGTTTATAAACGATGCAGTCATCTGCATACAGTCTAAACTGGAACGCTCAAACCAACAGGCAAGTCGTTGATGAAGATCAAAAAACAAGAGAGGGCCCAGAACGCTGCCCTGGGGAAACACCGGAAATCGACTGGCATGATGTTGGATTTATACTCTTGAAACCTGAAACATACTGTTACTCTAGACGAAAGATATGACCTGAACCACTTAGTTATAGTTTCATTTTTTAAATATGGCACTGATTTTTTAGTAATAGCTTAGGGTGCGAAACCTTGTCAAAACGCCTTTTGCAAAGTCCAAAAATTATGATGTCTGTTTGCATGCGGGAATTAATTGACTGAGAAAGATCATGTACAGTTTTCCGTGAGTTGTGTGATGGTAGAAAGCCCCTTGCGGAAGCCATGCTGGTTTAACAAATAGGTGATTGTTTACTCTCAAGAAAAGTTGATAAGTGAGCGTACATAATATGTTTCGAGTAACTTGGAACACGTGCTAATGAGGGAAATGGGTCTATAATTTTTCAAACGTTAGAAGTGGGACCATTTTTTATGCACAGGCACTATTTTTCGCACATTTCCAGGCAATGGGAAACACAAACTACTGTCGATAGACGATTGAAAGATTTTGGTAAGAAATTTAGAATTCCCACTCTGCATATCTATATAAGAATTTCATTCGGGATTACCGTCCGGTCCTGAATTCTTTTTTAGTGTTGATATTCAAAAGGAGTTTCAGAACTCCTTCTTCACTTATTTTCTAAATCGGGTATAGGAGGGCAACCTGGAGGCTCAAAAAACGGTGATTTCGCCGTCATCTTCAGTGAAAAACAGATGCAAAAAAATGAATTAAAAACTTTCAGCCCCTCTGGGGGCTCTCTTCTTCATTAGAAATGGTGAGTTTTTACCGCCGCCATTTATATATCGCCAGAACTTACTGGGCGCTTCAGTAAGAAATCTGGTGAGAGTCTGACTGTAAAAGGTATTTTTACTTTTCTTTGATGAGTCGCTTTTAAACTCTTGGCTCATACGACATATGGAGGTTTTTTAATTCAGGGCTTGGGTATTGTGAGCATCTTTTTCGTTTCCTTTTGAGCTGTCGTTTTTGTGAATAATGTCTCTATTAATCCAAGGATGCTTCCTTTTTGTTATTTTCGTGGTTTTTAGGAAATGAACATCTCAATTGCTTTCGCTGTCATGTTTGCAAAAAAATCCCACAACTTATCTGTGCCAAGTCCGTCTTGATATAAACACATGAATTCATCAAACGAGATTTCAAGGTAGTCCAGTAATCCGACATCATCGGCAGCCGCAAAATTCAAAACAGTCTTTCTGCAAGATTTGTGACATATTTCGTGAGTCATATTGAGCGACATAATCACCATTTTATGGTCAGACAATCCTTCTTCAACATCACAACTCAGCAAAAACTCTAGTAGACCAGATGACAAAAAGACAAGGTCTAGTATCGAGGATGTTGTCGTACATACTCTCGTACTCTTTTCAACAATCTGAGTCAAACCATAGCAATAGGCGAGTTCGATCAGATGTTCACTGCTAGCTGTATCAAACTCTGCCGGGAGAAAAGCGGACATCCAATCAATTCCTGGCAAATTAAAAATCACCTGTCAGCATAATATTGTCACCAAAGTGTACATTTAGGTCCAGTAACCTTTTTTAGGTTAACAATCACGTCTATGGTTGAATTGGGAGCTCTGTAGAAAGCACCCACTAAGACAGTACGACCATTCAGTCTGGTTTATATATATATATCTGGTATATAATATATATATATATATATATATATATATATATATATATATATATATATATATATATATAATATATATATATATATATATATATATATATATATATATATATATATATATATATATATATACCCTGGCACGACAAAATTTGGCAATTTCGACAAGTTACGACCACCGGAGCGTTTGCTTTGCCGGCATACTTTTGAAAAGTGCATGTATTTTAGCACGATATAGCCAAATTTTGTCGTGCCACAGGAGCGAGAATAATGGCGTTATCGAAATTATAAAAACCGACATGGCTATTATTAATGGCTGGCTACAAATCTCTAATTGCAATGAGGTTTCTATTGGTAATAGTTAAAAATTAACTATTAGAATATAGTTCATCACTTAGCAAGTTAACACACACACACACACACACACACACACACACACATATATATATATATTATATATATATATATATATATAATATATATATATATATATATATATATATATATGACGCATGACGGTGCATGACGGTGCACGCATGACGGTGCGTGTGCAGCTCAGAGCAATAAGCCAGCAAA
>JARKHS020030378.1:0-35000 GCA_030143305.2 Amblyomma americanum
TGTGTGTGTGTGTGTGTGTGTGTGTGTGTGTGTGTGTGTGTGTGTGTGTGTGTGTGTGTGTGTGTGTGTGTGTGTGTGTGTGTGTGTGTGTGTTTTGGTTATTTCGACTAGTTACGTGCACTGGGGAGGTTTCTTTGCCTGCAAGCTTCTCGAGAGCGCATGTATTTTGGCGCGACGTAGGCAAAAATTTGTTGGGCTACAGCGCCGTGGGTAATCTCGTTTTCTAAATTCGAAAAAGAGTAGTGCGCACGCCTGAATCCGATACTACGGAGCAGTTTTCTGCTCGGTTTGCCACTAGTGAGCCGGGTAGCTAGTGAGCGGGGTAGCCGGGTGAGCCGGGGCGCCGTTTTATCCCGCCCGTTATCTCCTTTGCCTCCCACTGCCATCTTCGCGATTGTATTGTTGCTGGCTTATTGCTCTGAGCTGCACACGCACCGTCATGCCATCCCGTGGAGAACTACATAACGCGGGGTGGGGGAGGTATGCGTGTTATATTTGGAGTCAACTTTTTTTTGTTGCGAAAGCAACACTACGCCAGCCAGCCAGCTCGGCTCGTCGCGTGGTCGCACTTCAGCGGTAAGCCGTGGCCGACGAACGACCTTGAGCCGTCGTTGCCTATCAATGCTGCTGCCGCGCTCCAACAGATGGCGCCGCCGTCGACGCCGCTGCCGTCGCCGCTCGCTCCACCAGATGTGCTCCGCTGGGTAGACGGAGAGGAGGTGTCGCCTCGCGGGGGTATATATATATATATATATATATATATATATATATATATATATATATATATATATATATATATATATATATATATATATATATATATATATATATATATATATATATATTTATGCGCTTCGCCTCAGTGTATTATAGTCGTTATGGAGAGCGCGAAAAAGACGCAACAACGACAGAACGAAGCGAGGAAGAGACAACGCGCTCAAGAGACGCCAGAAGAACGTGCCGTACGACTCGAGGAGCGTCGTAATGAAGATGCGGCTAGAAGAAGTCGTGCCATGTCCCGGAGTGACTCTTCAACTGCGGAAGAGTACGCTTTGAGTTCTGGAGAGCGTCGGAATGAGACGCTGCGTAGACGACGTGTCGAGGAAACGAAGCTTTCGCAATTCAACTAGGGTTAACCAGAGCTAAACCTCAGCCAATTTTTTTGGCCAGCGAGGGATGCTACATGGGGGCCAGGTATATATATACAGTTTATATTGGGCGTTATGACCACTGTAGCGTTTTTAGGTCGTGTTCAGAAAATACAGCCTTAATTTAAAGTAAAAAGGTGAGCAAATTATGTGAGTACGGTATTTACAGAGGTTTTTGCGATCTTATACTTCCGAATTTGACACCAAGAAAAGGTGAACATCCCCCCCACCTCCCGCTTTCTTTGGCGCGAATGAAAAATGTTCCGATTTTTGGCAGGTATGCATCTATACAATGCGTCTCACTCTTAGGGAACACCGCACTATCGCGTGAAATCCTTAAAATCACCTCCAAGCCTTAGAGGAAGCTTAGCCAAGTGGCTCATACTGCGAAGACGATGCCGGTGAAGTGCCCGCGCTCAAGTTCTCTCACTAGTCTTGGCCACTCCCCCGTAGTGGGTATGTACGGTCTTTATTTGAGGCCAACCAACCAACTTCTGTGCCTCATCACACAGAGCGTAACAAGCTCGCGGAAGCGTGCCATTGCAGCGCACAACTTGTTGTGAGAGACGTTATCAAATTTATGAAGCCAAGCGTCGCATTAGTTGTTCGTCGTCCCGTCAACTCATTTTCTGTTCAGCTTGAAAGAGCGCTAATTTCACCTCACACCTTGGTTGTGCATTTGCATAACCCCTGCGGCCTGCCATGAACCCGCCAGTTTTCCTCATCTCAGCAACTATGGCGTTCTCGTGGTGACCTCTATAGCGCTACGGCCGGTTTGCAACAGATGCGTTCAGAAACTGACGCTTCGGCCCGTGAAAGAATCTCAAACGCAGGTTCAATCTTGTGAGGTTCATGGGAAGCCTCGTTTGACTAAGCCTACACATCAGCATTTTGACAAAAGAGCCTGGGTAATTTTCGGCCGTCCTCCGCCACTCCCGAGCACTTTTTAGCCGTTCCGCTACGCGCCTCATTTCACTCGCTCGCTGAGGAAGCGCTAATTCGCCTTGCGTGACAATCGCGGTTTGTGTAGAGGCGGCTGGCGGACACGGGCCCCCCAACACAGGGGCGACAAACTCGCCTCTAAAACTCACCGACAGAGCGCAGCTTGCACTCGCGTTCTGTGAGTGAACGGCGCGCAGTTTCGGCCGCTGCTAGCGGAGGCAAAGCGCAACATCCGTTCCGGCCGCTCGGTCGGGTGGGGGTCGCGCTCGCCGCCGCTCATCTGCATGACCGGGGATTTCTCGGCTGTTTGCCGACGGCCAGCTAATTGCTGCCTCGCCAGCGTGGCTTCCATTAGCCCTGGGCGAACCGCGTGCAAAATGCTGCCGGCAAATGCAAATGATTTACCCCGTCCAGACTTCGGCACTTTGTAACCAGGTTGGAGCGGGCAGCGCAGCCTGCCGACGCCGGTGAAGTTTAATCCCGGCGCCGGTATATTGACTTTTTGACCATTTTTTGTTTGTCTTCTCATATATCTTTAGATTCGTTTCTTCTTTTACGAAACTCCGAGTTTGATATCTATGGAAAAAAAAACAATAGAAAACCTACAGAGGGCATACATTGCACCGGTTCCCTGCTAAGATTATTTGGGTAACCCTCAGTCGACGTGAACCGAGCCGGTACTTGTAACGCTGTACCAAACTCCATGCACTATGTGGCACTTTCGCTTTCCGCGCACAACTTCAAAAGCATGAACTGAATGCTGAGTAAGGCACGTGCCAAACTAACATGATTTAGCAGTTACTGCTCATGGGCCCATGAGCGCGATAGTTTCAGCTGTCTCGTAACCGCAGTCTCTTGCTGTCTCTCCTGAATAGTGTTCCAGCAGTATTCGTCTATGAACTGCGAAGAGAAGCAGTCAAGAGAAGTAGGCCTACACATTTTCGCACCCGATCTTCTGCTTTTTTGTGGTCGATGGAGAGAAAGGAGCGGGGGGGGGGGGGGGCGCTGCGTATGATATCAGCAGCAACTCAGTATGGTTGTGGTTGAAACTATTTTTTTCTCGCCACGCAGGTTGTTTGTTTTGAAAGAGCTAAACTGAAACATAGCAGTGCCAATACATCGGCACCACAAACGCCCGCCCACTACAAGATGTCGACAGGCGTGCCCCTGGAGCCCGGAGGACCAGGACGAAAGTTTCCGTGGAAGTTCTATAGCTTTCCTTTAAACCCGTAGAGCTGAGCTTGGTTGGATGCTAATGAATAATTAGTCCCTTGTTACGGAGGAGCAGTTAGCATAATCGTGTCTGCCGTGTGGGATGTCGCCTTTTTTTTCATGAAATCGCAATGTAGAAGAACACCACGACATCTTCAGCTGAGCGCACTGAGGTGTTTGTTGCTCGGAAGAAGGGCAAAAAGTGAAGACTAGCCTATTTCATGCATTATACTAAGCGCGCGCACGTGAGAAGCACGTCACCTGGCATGATGTGGACGGAGACGTGGTACGCGGTTAACAGAAACGACCAAGTACCTCGGCCAGCAGACGAGAGCAGCGGCGACGCACTCTTATTTTCGCACTATGTGACTGCGGCGTCTATTAGCGGTGACTTGAGCAGCTCGCGGCATAAATCGTGTGAAGAGGCCGGTTTGGACACCTTTTGCTTCATTATGACGCGGTCCTCGCGCCAGGAATAAATTGCCCCATAAACACTCAGCGCACCTCCTTACGGCCCGAGATGGCACGGTCGTATTAACATTACGAGAAGCTTCCGCCTGCTTCCGACGTCTCCAAATGAGTTCCTCACTTACAAGCCCCGTAAGCCAACGGAGAGCTAGTAACGCAACCTCGCATTTGCGCGGTTTTTATGTGCGCGCAGGGTGCCTGCGTATACCAGCAAATTTGTTGTTGCGGCAGCAGTCGCGACTGGCATTTTTATGACGGCAGATGGAGGCGTGACACTTCAACGCTGAGCTCGGTTTCACTTAAGTGTGGCGGCGTGTACAAGCTACGGTTTTACGGTCAGAACGGATCGTGAGCGGCAGGTGCCTCGGCTGCATCATGGGCGAGGCTAACGTGACTGCCGAAGTTGGGGGTTCGAGCAATTCACAAACCGGCTTGAAGTTCGAACAGCTCTCCGAAAGCGGACCCAGTGGCCGTGTTCATTTTCCGGTTCATTGTATGGCCGATTTATCATTGATAGCCACCGCCGGTGACATCATAGTTGATAGGCAGCAAGCGATGTTGTTCGCCGGCACAAGTATCAGAGGCGCGGCTGACTAACATCAAGGAGGCAAAATAATGAATCACGAATAGAAGACTTGAAAAAAAACGGCCCCAAGTTTGCTTTGCAGCTCTGGCTCTTGTTTCCGCAATGCTGCCACATTTTAGCGAGACAATGAACTAGTACTGCCGCAGCTCATTATTACGAACTGGTTTTATGAACCATGCTTATTAGGCATAGCACTTGTGCGGGCGACATGGTTTGTATTTCAGTGAGTGCAGTCAATATTTGCAAGTGCAGTGAAGTTGTGTCCTCTATTCACACCCCTACCGCAGACACCGCTCCCTTATAAAGCCCCCCTTCTGTTTTGTGGCGGTAGCCTGCCGCTTTACTGGCCGTGACTCTGGGCTGTGCATAAGAGCCTCGCATCTCGACATGAATCCGTTTTGTCATGCAAAGCTTTTTTCTGCTCTTCTGATAAAAGAAGAGCGCTGCATTACACTTCTACTATCATAAAGTTCTATAGAGCATATAAACGAACCTGATGCTAGCTGCAGGTACTGGGTACGCAAAATGCTTTCGAGCCACAGGATCCGCTTTTAAGCAATATTTTCTTTCAATATTGCTTTTCAGCAGTAATTTCTGGCACATGGAAACCCTATGAAGCTAACAAGGTTCTCAGAGATGAGAAGGATACTTATCCTACCCTCTGCAGAGACATTGAATTTCGAGGGAGTCGTAAATACCCAGTCTTGTTCATGTTACACAAAAAAGTGATAGATTTCAATTACTCCATCCGATATGCAACTGGTTACGGCGGTCAATGACATTATCATGAAAGTAACTGAACAATTACAGAAAAGTAATCGATTACTATTGGGTTATTTTCCTTGCATCTTTTTTTTCCGTAACACAAATTTACTCAGACTACAATGACTACCACTGCTTGCTTGATAATTTGTCACAGGTAATTAATAATCAAGAGTCGACGCGTGGCGGCTCGATTATGGCACTCGGCTGCTGACCCGAAAGTCGCGGGTTCGATCCCGGCCGCTGCGGTCGCATTTCAATGAGGCTAAGTGCTAGAGGCCCGTGTGCGGTGCTATGTAAGGGCACGTTAAAGAACCCGATGTGATTGAAATTGTCCGGAGCCCTCCACTACGGCGTCCCTCATAGCCTGAGTCACTGTGAATCGTTAACCCTATAAAACAAGACGAAAAAGCACTAACTTTCAAGACGAGTAATTTTTCCAAGTCGTCGTCGCTAATTTTCCCACGTTTCGTCGTGAAGAGATGATGATGAATATGAATTTTTATGGCGCAAGGGCATCTATGGCCAAAGAGCGCCATGGCACAAGGTATTTTCGACTTCTCAAGGTGGGGTCAAAGACCCATTCCCAAGCATTGCACCCCATATAAGCCGAGCACCAGACCAGGGGAAAGCTTTTACCCATTGTATCACCGGTGGGTACACGGTGGCACTGGGGATCGAACCCCGCACCTCCCGCATTCGAGGCGGATGCTCAACCACTTGGCTACCGCTGCGGTCCTCGTGAAGAGATCAGCTGCTACACTGAACACTCTCTCAATGTATCATCTGGAGGGAAGGGCGGTATTATAACCTACGAACACCTTGCACGCCAGCTCGTAGTGGCATACACATGCCGGCCGCGGGGGCTTGCATGTCCGATAGCCTTTACCGCAAGAGAGGGCGGCCTGCTAATGAGGAGCTGCGCTAGCGTGTCGGGTTTATTTAATTTGTTTTTACTTCTTTTTAGTTCGCTTAACTGCCACTGCTGCCACTGACGCTGCAGGGCGTCTCCACGCCGTCCTGATGCTGGCTACTGACGTACTACCTTTGCACTTGTGTTTTCTGGGTTTGGTTGAATGTAGTAGATTTCGGGCGTGTGCTTCGCGTGTGTTAAAGCTGTGGGCTAGGGCCAACGTGCTCCGAACTTATGAAGGAGTTTGCAGCATTCTTAAAGGACTGTAGACACCAGATTTTTGCTTGCGTCTTTTCTTCTTTCAAACGACACAATAGATATTGGTATACACAGAGTACCTCGTGGTATTCGCCTATGACAGCTAAATAATTTGTAATCGAGTTTCTTCTTAACACGGTTTCGGTTTCATCGATCGAACGATGGCTGTGACGTGTGTTGATGTTTAGGTGACGTGGGGCACAAAAAAAAGGCAAAATAACTGCTGATACCTTGTTTGTTGTAATCCTAGCTATTGAAGCAGGCTTGTTTCAGTGCTGTACTGAGTTAAAGCTACGTATCAGCGTTTATATTCCAGTTTTTCTTTTCGTGCATCACGTGTCCTAAACATCAACACACGTCACAGCCATCGTTCGGTTGATGCAACCGAAACAGCATGAGGGAAGGAATTCGGTTATATATTATTTAGCGGTTTTGAGGCGAAAACCACACGGTGATCCATGTATTCTAATGTCTAACGCATCATTTGAACGAAGAAAACACGCAATAAAATGGAATGTCTGTAGTCCTTCAAAATAGCCGCTTGGAAAGTGATTTTTTTTTGTGCTGAGTTCTGCTCTACAAGCCGAACGGCCGTACTGCAATTTGAACTTTTTTTCATGAGTTTCCTCGGCCTGCCGTGTCCAACCGGTGGCTTAATTGATAGGCTATCTTGAGAAAGACCCAGTGAGCGAATAACAGAAATGGCACGAGGCTCACTCACAGTGGCGGGATCTGAAAGCGCAGTGTCCTTTCCCAAGCCGTACAGCCGGGAAAGCCGAGCACCAGGCCGGACAATGGCTGGCAACTTGGGTCATTGGAATGCCGGAGCAAGGGTCTAGTGGTCAAAACAACCGCCTCGCATTGTGAAATTTCTGGGTTGGATCGCCAGCGCCGCCGGGTACACACAGGTTTTGTAATAATTGCAAGGTTTCCGCCGGCTTGGTGCTCGGCTCTTCTGGGGTTAAATGCTTGAGAAATTGGTCTAAGGCCAACCCACACAGTGGCGAAATCTAAGACGTTACCTCTCTCCATTGAACGGAGGCATGTGCGTGAGCATACCGTGCCTAATTAGCTTTGAAAGGTATTGAAATTACTACCGTTGACGTTCTTTCTGCTTATCTATGGATACTAATAACAAGACAAGTATATGCACCGCGGCAGCAGATTACGATTTTTGTTCCTTGCAACTTGACATCGCAGGGAAAGTTCAGTCTGGCAGACGGCCGTTTCCGTGCTCTTGATTTCTTGGTTGCATCGTTGACCCGCTTCAACAACCGAACCTTAAAGGCACCGAGTCTCGAATTTCAATCCAGTTAGTTGCACGTGTTAAGAATACAATAAAATAGGAACCATCAGGAATTGAATAAAAAAGCTGGAAAAAAATTGTTGGGCTTGATTTTTGGTGTAAAGCTTCACGTACGTTTAAATTTCCCTGTGCACAGTGACTACAATCTAGATACAGTAGGACAACATGATTACGAAGAGTGTAATCCGGGATGAAGCCGCACTTTGTTACGCAATGACCACACGTGAACAGCCCCTTTTGAATGCAGTTGTGTGCTTTTGGATTTCGGCCGAGGCATTGTCGGTTCAAGAGGAAATAAACGTACACCTTATCAGATTTGACCCCCTTTTAAAACGTCGCAAAGATCGAGTCGCTAAACACACACTTAAATATTCGCCACAAGAACAAGCTTTCTACACGTGTCAGCGATGCCGGTGGCGACGGCACAAGAGCTATACAGCCTCATGACACATACGCATTGTGCCCCTACACTTCGCTCGGAGAGGTCAAAGAGCATGCGTGCGACAGGAATCCTGGCAGGTACTTTGTGAAACGTGCGTAGGGCATGGCATACGAGATCAGCGCGCCGCGCGCCAAAGCCTACGTATAGTCCAGGAGTGGTCGTTGCGTAAAAGCGCGCTCTGTCGCGAGAAACACGCGAAAGACGCGCATTTATCTGCGCATTACGACACGTTTTGCGTTTGTGGGCCGACGCCGTGCGAGATTAAGATTCCGGGGAAAAAAGTAAGCGTGCTGCAGCGCGTGAAATCTTGAAGACGTCCTTTATCTCTCCAGAGGGAGCGCTGTGGCATCAGTGATCGCTCAGCGTCGCTCGTGTTCACGAGTGGTGGCTCTTCTTCAGAAATTGGTGCGCGCTGCGCTTCGGGCTTTTATGTTCGCCCGTTCTCCTCCTGCACTAGGCGCACTTGTATGTTTGGTGGCCGATGCAGGGCTGGTAATTTTTCGAGCTGCGATTCGTCGGCACCGGATTGAAAAAGGGGGTGGAGTACGCTGCCTATTCTTTATTATTATTGTTTCTAGTGGCGATAGAGGCTCTTCTACTACCTCAAAATCAGCGTGGACAGTTTGCTGCCGACTACTCTTTCGTGCTTCGCATCTTACAGACGCAAGCCATTTTGCGAGATTTAGCGGCTCAGCTCTCGCGCCTTTCTTACACAGGTACCTGAACAGCGCTAAGTGCACAGTTCGCAGTTCGCAGCGTTAGAACCCGAAATTAAGTTAGTTGGCCTAAGTTCGAACGCGTCGAAGTACTCTAGTGAAGCCCGTGCTCCAGTCAAGAGGCAAAATTTCATTGGAATTGTGAGGCATAGGGTTCATAGTGTAACTAGCATCCACTGATTTCTTGCTACTTATTGCGGGACCTACCCCCGAAGTTTATGACACAAGAACAAAGCCGGCGGCGAGAGGCGCCACCGTCGTTAAGAGAGCTGAGAGCAGCCGCTGCGTTTGTTGGCCCTGAGGCAGAAGCTTTTCCATGAGTGAAATTTTATCGGCGCGAGTGAATAAAACAAAACTAAAATTAAACAGTATATAAACGCCCGTGAAGGCTCGAGACACGCTCATGGGTGCCGCAGACGAAAAAAAAGAAACATAAAAAGCTGCAAACTAAAATGTATACTTTTAAGTTTGAGCTCCGAAAGGCATAAAACGTATACGCTAGAAGCCTACTAAAGAACGGTATGACTGCTGCGTGCAGCTGACGCAACCTAGTGCCGTGACCCGACGTTCCATGACGTTAAGTACGACAGTGCGGCTTATAGTGGAGAGCTCTCGTCAAAAAAAAAAAAAGGTTCGCGGAAAAGAAAGAGAGAAAAGCGAGAAAAGAGACCATAGATAGATACCAGGGAAGAAATTCAAGTACTCTAGAAGTATGTAGTGCGCCCCAGGGCAATTGTGAAACTTGTCCCTTTCGAAAAGTGAACTCGGGGCGAGACATGCTAAGCCCGCCTCTCTCTCTAGTGGGAGAACTGTCCTTGTTATCGCGCTGAGAACAGACGTGCACGGGCAATTTTTTTGGCGCATTTCCTCCGGGAGGATGTGGTGGTCCGCCCGCCCCGGGTCCGGCCGCCCTTGGACCGGCTTCCACTGCTGCCGCCATCATGCCGCTATTCGCGGGGGCTTCGCGCGGACGGCGACGCAGACCTCGGGGCGTTGGTTCAAAAGCATTTCGGCCGCAGCTCGGCTCGAGGCTTTCCAAAACTTCATTGTGCACTACTACCCACAACGCGTCTCTGCTGTGCCGCGGAATGAGGCACCCTTCGGCAAACGTTGGCGAGTTTCCAAGAGAACCGTTTTGCACGTTACTCGGCTATTTCCTTCGCTTTTGTAGTGCTCGTTTGCCGCCCTCCCTCACCCAACTCTCCTCTCCCTTGCACCCCTACCCTGTATCCCCTTCACGCGGAGTGTATAATATCACCACAAGCCGCTGCAGTCCCCACAGCTGCCGTATTCTCCGGCAGCCACAGTCTTGTTTTGTATGCAAACCAGCAGCAGGCTGCGCTCACACACATCGCAGGGGCGAGCCATAAGGAAACGCGCGCCCCAGCCTCCGATGACGGCGCGTTGTTTTTGAGTGAACGAATATAGACGGCAGTGCACTACGGAAACTCGGAGGGGGTTCGCGCTGACTCTGGGGCCTCGAAAATTATTATGCTGAATATTTTTAGTGTGCGGGAACTCGCCGCTTGAGACTTTCTAAACGAAACAGAGTGACTGCGTAGCAGCGTTCTCGTATTAAACTAGCCGCGCGCAAAAGTTTCGGAAGGTTTCTTTTTTTTACTTCTTGTTCTCTCCGCGCAAAGCTTGAATAAGGGGCGAAATAGGAGGCGGAAGAACTGCATTGCTAGAACTTCCGAGTTAAAATATCCTTGCCGAATACCGCGGAATTCTTGCGAGAACAGTAGTGCGAGAATTTATAGATTAAGCGACGCAAATGCGGACGCTTGAAACCAATTGAAGTCCATAACCGCGTTTCCTTCAGTGCGAAAGGACTACGTGGTGAAGTGAGTTTGAGACGCGCCCGCAAGCAAAAATCGATCACTGTCATTTATTTCGCGGCCGAACACATGCATGCGTTCGTACGCGCGTCCGCTATAGTTCGTCGTCAACGCCGAGTAATTAAATAAGCAAGTCCTTCACGTACAGCTGTAAATCCTAGCCTTTCCGTAAGCTGTGCATACACGCTTGTAAGAAAATTTCATCAGTTTTCACCCTCAATGAGCGCTGAATTCGCACCCACAGCTTTATCACCTTCGTGCGATCCTGACACATTGTTTTTACGACCGCGGCGGTGGCTCAGTGGTTATGGTGCTCGGCTGCTGACGCAGAAGACGCGGGTTCGATCCCGGCTGCAGCGGTCGAATTTCAATGGAGGCGAAATTCTAGAAGCCTGTGTGCTTTGCGATGGCAGTGCACGTTAAAGAACGCCAGGTGGTCGAAATTTCCGGAGCCTTCCACTACGGCGTCCCTTATAGCCTGAGTCGCTTTGGGACGTTAAACCCCATAAACGCATTGTTTTTACGCGCTGATTATTTCTTCCCTTCGGTTCTTCTTTTCCTACTTAAGTCGCCCCCATTCCCGTTTTTCTCCAGCGCTTCTTCCTTTCAGGGCAAATCTTGATAGCTGTTTTGTTTTTCTCCCTCTTGCCGCATGTCATGCAACAGACTTTACATGAGTGAGTTATCATTATCATCAACAGCAGCCAGTTACGTAAACGGTAATTATATCCCGTTAGCCCTGCCCTGCGCCAGCCGCGACTGGTCAGCTATCCTGCCTAATCTAATCTTCCCACCGGACCCTGTGCGATTCGTTTTGCCTTCCATCGGAATCCACTCTGTTCCCCGAATGTAGCATCGTTTATCGGTTCTCCGCCCACTGCATGCCCCGCTCAAGTCCCTTTAAACCAATAACTGGCGTTTGTTCCCTGACCCAATATGCTCATTTCCCGACCGTTAACGTTACCCCTATCGTTCTCCTTTCCATGCCACTCTGTTCTGTGCTCAATTTAACTTCTGCCTCAATTAACTCTGTGCTCAATTTAACTTCGGGCTATAACGAAGTTCCGGGTATAACGAAGTAATCGCCGGGCCTCTTAAACTTCGTTATAAAGAGGTTCGACTGTAGTTGCTAAAGCGCGAGAAACATAATTATGTGACTAAATGAAGCCGCCGCGAATGCGGAGTTGCCATGGCCTTCGGCTGCTGAGCATGATTTCACGGGACTAACTCCCCGTCGAGCCGCCCGCATTTCAAAGGCAAAAACGCCTTTGCGCTATGCGACGTCAGTGCGCGTTAAAGAACCGGTCCAGGTCGAAATTAATGCAGAGCACTCTGCTGCGGCGCCTCGTTTCTTTTCCCCCTTTGTCTCACTACCCACTTCATCCCTCCGCTCACGGCGCAGGCCGGGTATCCACCGAGTGAGAAAATTACTGCGCCCTTGATTTCCTCATGAAACATTTGCATTTTTCATTGCCAACAAATGTGCAAACAAGTTTGTAGGCCCAGTATGTCCCTCGATTGCAAGGCGTTCGCTTCAGCTGGCCTTTACATCAAATGGGGGGAAATGCTCCGCCAGCACTCCTTTCGCCCACACCCCCACCCTCTTCCTTCTGTACTGTGTTATGTGTGTAAACAACCTGCACGAAAGCAGCGACGTATCATGAGTGAAGAGTTACTCTTGCAGCTTTGCGCACCTAGTAAGTACACCAGGGGCGTAGCGGGAAGCGCGTCGCGCTTCCCACTGTGTTTGTCTTTCTTCTGTCGTCCATGCGTGTTTTGCGCTGCATATTTTCATTTTCTGTGATGAACCAACAGGCCCAAATTACCACCCTTCATCAGTTCCTATTTGCGTCTGACTCGTGCATATTTTTTTTTTCTTTCAGATCACATTTCGGTCAGCGCGGAGCTCACCTGAAAACGTTTCCTTTCGTATAAACAGATTGCATTTTATGCTTTCAGATATCCGGTTAGATGTGAGCTGTAAGCTGCATTTTGCGGTTGTAATTTGGGATTCGTTCACGAGAACAAATATTGATGAAATTAAAAAAAAATACAAAAAGAGCAGTCAGTTTTGTGTACAGTAGTTATGAACGTACATCAGTGACTATCCCGTTGCATAGGGTTGTTTTGATACCGTTAACAGAAGGGAATCGCGTCTCACGTCTCAAATTTTTGTACCAACTTGTAAACGGCCATTCCAAGGCTAACCATAGTGAAATAATATCTTTCTCTTCAGCTTACAGCACAAGACAACGACACAATCTCACTATTACCCCTTTTAGCCCTCATAATAATTGCTTTGAATATTGTTTTCCCCAAGAAGAGTAGCGGACTGGAATCGGCTTACCAACGACGAAATTTTACAGCAATCTGTGGTGTCATTTAGTAGAAGTCTAAGCTTTCCCTAATACCTGCTTTTTTATTGTATTGCGTTCTATTTTCTCATCTGATTTAAATATTTTTGTCACTGACTGGTGGTCAATTGCTGCACTACGTATTATTTCCTCTGCTTATTGCCGATGAACGGTTGTTTAATATTGTTACTTTTATGCCTGAGCTTTTTGCCTGAACTTCTGACACCTGTACTTGTAATTTTATTTTTTTTGTATTCACGTACCCACCCTGCGAAAATCCCTTGTGGGATTGCAGTATTCGTAAGTAAATAAATAAATAGTCACAAGACATATGCAGTGAGCTGGAACTTAGGCAAAACTGTCGTCCGACTTAAAGATCTGAGGAAACGCGGCCGTTCTCTTCGACCGATTCTCGCGTTTCTTTCCATCCTCCGCCATTAATCCGCACTCGAGTTTAATGGGGCCACTTATAATAAGCGACTGACGCAAAAAAAAAGGAAAGGGGAGGGGTTGACACCTCAGAATAGCATCGTTGTATGAGTGGAGACGAGAACATGACTAGCGTATCGAAAAGAAAAAAAGAAGTTAAAAATACGAAGCATCTTCACGCATGGTTGGCCGATATTTGCGTTGCCTGTGTAGCCTGGGAGCTTTGGTTGCGCCGCTGGGCTTTGCACTACGGGTGACTTCCTGCACACTAGCTGTGCCAGGCTGAGGGCTTGAGAAAAAAAAAAACGCCGCTTGGGAATCCGTATACTGCTCATTCCGCATAAAAAAGACTGCACTGTACAAGCCCCGTATGCAGAGCCTATACCGTATATGCAAGGTGCGGTTTTTGTGCATGCAGCCACTCACCGTCACTGTAATTTTCTCTTTAGTTATTTTTACTGCCCAATGCACTCTTTATGAACTTTGGCCAGTGGCGCTAGCGACGCTGCGCTGGATCTAAGATAAGACTGACGTTTCTTTGGCGCCACTGCAACGAATTTCGAGGCGGTGACTCGGGTTCGGAATGCCTTTTAGCAAGCGTCAACTTCTCACGCGAGCGAATCAGCGGCGAGCTCGGTCTTATCGACAACCACGGAGACGGAAGCGAGTCGTTAGGGCTGCGGGAAAGGTCGTTGATATGAGGGGGACGCCAAGCCGGAACTGTGCTTCGCTAGATCGCTGTGCGCGAGGGTTGGCGTTTTAGCCCTCTGTCCATTTCAGTCCGTTATCTTTAGCATGCTCCAGCAGCTATGACCGCGTTTGCATTGCAGTTGCTCTTTGTGCAGGCTCTACACGCACAGGGAAATGTTCAGCAAGGAAACTTTGGCTGTCGCACCATGCCAGTGATAGCCTCGACGGCGATTTCCGTTGCCTCGTGCATAACTCTGCATTTCCAGCTGAGTTGTCACCATTACAGAAGAGCTTAAAAGGAACGTAAGCAGTGAAAAAAAAAGACGGAAAACCCAAAAATAAATCATCGCTTCCTCAAAAGGCACGAAAAAAAGTTTGGGTTATAGAAGTTGCTATTGTGCTTTGTTCTTTGGCCGACGTTGGCAAGCTTCTTTGATACTAAACCGCAGCTGTGTCCTAATGGTTTGAGCATCCGCCTCGTATTCGGTGGGTGCGGGGTTAGAACTCCAGGGGCGCCGGGTACCCAACGGTGACACGGTGCGTTCAAGCTTTCCTCTGGCCTGGTGCTCGGCTTCTGTGGCATGAAATGCTAGGAAAATCGCTCTTTGACTCCACCTTGTGTAGACGTAAAATACCTTATGTCATGGCGCTCTTCGCCAAGCTCTCTTTGCGCTATTAGAATCCGTCATCATCGTCATTACCATCTTTACAGCTGACAAACTAAAACAGTCTATTTTCGGTGTAGAACCAGCTACTGACTTTGCAGCCAGGCTTGGACCAGAGAAGGAGTTGAAAGATATGAAAACTTTATGAACCGGCGTCCGTCCGGAGCTGTGAAGTATTTCCGGGCAATTTTTCTTAGATTCTTAAAGCCGGTAATGTACTACACTAACCCGAGGGGTTTAGTTCTGCCGCTTCAGATAAATAATATACACCCCGTGTTACCTTGCGTGGCGTCAACGGTTCAGAAATCTTTTTCCGTGTTTTCTTCTGTTCGGCCCCGTAATTATTTGACGCCAAAATACGGCAAGCATCGACTTACAGGAGTTCACAAAGATACGAAAATTTGTCATTAAACATCAATAAAAAGCTACGATGGTTCTCAAAATTGCAAATAGCAAGATATGTGAATTCGCTTGAAGGATTTGAAGTTTAGCATCAGTGAAAACGGCTGATCTGACCTAATCGAAGCCACTAAGAAGGTCGCGTTTATTTTTTTTAATATCTGTGCATCACATGATGCTTTTCTGATCAGGGAAAAAGTCGAACTTACCTACCTCAACTTTCCAGCGTACTTGATTAGGCAAACAGCTACCTACCTTAGGAGGTGAAGTTGACAGGCAGTAACCTTTGGAATTTCGTGCAAGAATATGTTCAAAAATTAATCAGAGTCATCACAAATCTCGCTACTTACTTGAATACCTGTCGCCTTGCGACAGATATGAAACTGTGTCAACGAAGTTGCTGCCTAACAAAAGTGGGACTTCTACAAGGTGCAGAGCCGGCGCGGCAATTAGCACATCAGTGTAGGCAACGGTCTCCAGCCCTCGCGGAAAGTGAAAACTCACCTCGTAAAGCACCCTTCTTGTCAGATATCCCACATTAGGTCTCGCGTTTTATATATCGCAGGTGAACCAGGCGATAAATGAACCACGGGTAAATTGGTCGCCTGCAGGTTTCTATCAATCGGAAGTTACCGCCTGTGTTGTGTGCGTCTTTCTTTGTACCTTGTCCCGTTTTGCGCTACACTCACATACCATAGATCACCGTTACCGACTCGCCCAAGTTTCTACCCTTGTGGGTAAATTAAGCCACAAAAGATTTTTAACCGGTTTCTATGTGTCCAAAGCGGCATATTCGTTGGACTAAACGGTTTCGACAAAGCAGAAATGTACACTCAAACAGTCCACGTTTTATTCAACCAATCTAAAGGGTTTTGAGATTTGTAAACGGATTTTGTAATGCTGTTTAAATAATTGACAAATAAATGAACATTTGTGTGCCAAACCGTTTTTAGTTTGTACTGGTAAGAGGCATACGCTCTGCAATTGGAAAAAAAAATCTTTCATGATCCTGAAAATGTTGCTCCTGTTTGGTTCTCTTTATTCAGTATTAAAGATGTATCACTAGGGCCAGGGTGTGGTCCAGTTGAGGATCCGCGACTAAGAATTCGCGTGCCAACTTCTCTGCGTTGCGATTTTTTGTAAAAAATTATGCCTTGCATTTGTGTGCACCAAGCAAAATAACGAAGAATTGCGGCCATTCTCGCCCCATCTCTGGCCGTTTATTCAAGCCAGTCCTGTCTTCGTGGAAAAAGAAGCGCTGGAGACGTGGTCGTCTTATCTATCCCTGTTTGCTGTGGATAGGTCTCTGCACGTCTATATCACACTTGTTATTTGCGTCAAAAGCTATTACCTGATGGAAAACACGCCGGCTTTCGTTCTTTTACTTTTAATAAGAGACAGTCGATAGGTTATATGTTAAGTTAAACGCAACCCTGAACTGTGGCGGATCGGGCTAGTTGATGCCAGTATGACATTTTCAAAGCGCTAAAACAACACGGACGAAGAAAGAAACTGAAAGAAGAAAGTCCAGCTGTCTGTTCTTCGTCCGTGTTGCTTTAGCGCTTTGAAAAATGAAACACAGCCCGCACCGTACGTTTGTGTGTACTACCAACTTTGCCTAACTTTATTAAATTCACAAAGGAAGTGGCAGAGACTAGACATTTCACTTCCGGTGACTTGCATGCGGCCGCTCAACGAGTGTGCGAGCGGCATGCGCGTCACTCTGAAGATGGTTAGTGAATACCGCGCTTGCTGCTCCGGCGGCGCGATACAACTGAACGCGGTTTTCAAAGTCAGTGTTGTTCCCAATTACGCGGGGGTCGTACTGCAAGAAGTAAGTTATATGCCACGCCAAAAAATTGCTTTGTACCACATGGCTCGCCGCTCTAGCGTAGCCTTTTGAAGTTTACGCCACGCAGGTGGGCCACGGATATCGAAACAAGTGAACTGACATGCCTCCAAACACGAATGGTCACTTCTTCGCCTGTTTCGACAACCGCTGCTGCCGTAAAGTGGAGCGCCAATGCAGTCCATCTGAAGCTGTATTGACATACACGCCACTTTTGCGCCCCACAGCGCATGCATGGCTGGGAGACACTTTTCCGTTTGCTCATATATGAGCCTGTCACAATACACGCGTCTTTCATTCAGTATCATGTCATTTATACGCACCACACCGTTTGTAAGTATATGCAGCCTTCGCCTCTGCCGAGGTTTACTTTGACAAGCAAAAGCTGTCACTTTTAGTGGGAAAGCACTCATACGCTCACCAACACCGATCCATAATCTTGCCACCGTACGTATCGTCTTTGCCAAAAGTTACCGGGATATGGTGGTTTATTTCTTGGCCGCGTAGCGAAGCACTTAAGCTCTGAATTTATGCAAAGTAAGGTGAGCCCTCGTCCTCACGTTTTGACACCTTTCGTTCTTTAGGGTGCCGTAAAGACTTCTTTATACGGTTAGGAAGCAAAAACCTGTTGCTTCGTTACTTTTGGCAAAGGGGGCGCCGTTGCCTAACCACCCGAGTTACTCCCCCAGCTTATCCGAGTAACTCGGGTAAGCTGGGGTAAATTAGGAGGAGCACCGCGCCGGCTGCACGAGAGGTATCTCGGGAAGACCAACATGGGTCGCACAACCCCTACCTGTGGCAGTGATGTAAACAACCACCTGTCAGCGCAGTGGCGCATATCTCTTAACCGCTGCACCAATGCGCTGGTGTAGTGCCATCAGGACTCGCCGCCATTTATGATTGTTAAGCAGAGAATACCAGTTCTCCTGTATGGCGTTAACGCATACTAACCCTTCAATTGAAGAATGAACACTTGCTTTCGCACGTCTACTCAGTTTTAACTACGTTAAACACCTACCACGTTTTTATGTTTATCTGTTTATGCGTTTATATGTTTATGTTTGTTAGACAATGCTCCATCAACTAGCTCAGCAAGCTGTAGTGTTAAATGAACTAGTTCTGTCGTTCGTGGCTACCTTCTAGAGAAGTAAGAATATGTACGCTGTAGGCAAAAATATATAAGCCAGAGTTATTACTATTTCAAGGAAGAATATTTACGCCGTAGGCAGAAATATATGAGCCACAGTTATTATTATTTCTTCTCAGGAGAGTGACATCTTTCAGTATAAAAGGATGGCAACATTGAAATTCGGTGAAAAGTAATTTTGCAGACGGCAGATGATCTTAAAGCTGCTGCACCGCGCGAGCACGTACGTTAGATTGAGGCTGCTTCCCCACCGTTTAAGTGCGATACGTGAAAGAAAAGACCTAGAGATGAAAGAAGACAGCGAACCTTCCGAAAATCTCAGCACAGTGACAGGCCAGAAGATGAAAGGAGAACGGGGCATCAAGGCCTGGCTTTCCTCCGACACTCGCTTAACGCCTGGAGCAAAAGGAGAATATTCGTTCTAATTACGTTAGACGCGCACTATCAGGCCAGCTCACGGCGCTGCGATGAAAAGAAAGACAGCTTCGTCAGCCCTACGGGGTGCCAAATTGATACTGAGCAGAACGTGCGTCCCTGAAGCGAGGCAGCACGGCTGTAATCGTCCGGCTCGTCAAATGAAAGCTTTCATTAAGCTGTCCTGTGTAATAATGCTTGTCAGTCAGGCATTCGCAACACCCCTTGAGGTGCTCGTTTCGCGGAAGGCAAATCTGCGCTGTGTTTCTCTCTTGCGTTGCGTGAGTCACTGCGGTGAGCATTGCGGGCTCAAGATTAATAACGAGGGAGTGTAATAGGCCAAGCGTTAAAGCTAAAGCAAGAAAGATGAGCTCTAGTACGCTAATTACAATACATTTTACTGTAAGCCATCACCGTGGTGCGGTTTAATTACTTGAAGATTGTGTTTATTTACTTTTCACTGCTTAAAAGTGTGTGCGTACGGCGTGTGTTTCGTAAGAATCTACGCATACATTTTTCTTCTGCTTCACAGAATTCCCCTCTTCTCTTTTTCTGAGGTCTTGCGGGGAACAGCCTAGGGCACTTTAGGAATCGTCGCTTGCGTGGTGATGTCCCGGCTCTTAGAGACCATATGCACCACGGTTATTACTCTTGCAAACATTTTGCTTGAAAAAATTAAATCAGACCTTCGGTGTTTCCACATACTGGCTTAACAAAAATACATCGTACGGTTTATGCGCATACCAGCTTATATTGCGCGGATTAGCAAATATGTAGAGGCCATTTGGGCAGTAGAGGACGGACTTAATTCTCTATGAGCTGCGCTCATACGTGCAGAACAAGGCGTAGCCTCCTTATTCGTCATTAGCACGGCCTAGCTGAACACGTGTAGCTCAGTGTATTTAGCAAGGAGAGGAGTGAGAAAAGGTTGCTGTCAACGCTATCAAGTGTTTAGTAATTCTCAATAAAGAAACGAATAAAAATAATCGGCAAGAGCAGTGAAGGCAGTTGGATGCGGACCTTTACACCTTGTGCTTCCTCTCCATTGCAGAGTGACGCACGCAGACTGCGCGCTTTATTCGCGTATTTCGCAACCTGCAGCCAACAACGCAATGGCTGCACGTTTACCTTGCATTACTTTACTGCGCGTCCTTGCAGCTTCTCGCTCCGTCCGTCCCTCCATAGGCTGCCTTTACATGAGCATAAACAGACGCTTTTTTGTCCGCGATAGCGTTGCTATCACTTTTACGAGCGTCGCAGTCGGCAGCCTACGACAACAATCCCTTGCCGTTGTGGGCAGACCATGGCGACTCTTGGGAGGCGATTAAAGCACGAGTATAGCGCCAGCACTACATAGTATGCGGATTTCTCTTTCCATGCAGTGAAGGTTATAGTATACGCGGTCCGTCAAAATATTGTAAAAACTTTGTAAAAAACGCCAATCCTTACGCGGCGCCGTTATCTATCTGTCACGTTCCGTTTAGAAAACGGTCGTTCTTCTTAACCCTGACCCGTCTTACTGAGCTCCAACTGCGGTTACATGCTCTTGCGGCAATATAGAAGTGCCAATAAGTGCATGTCGTGGTGAAACTATAGAATCGTAGGTAACGGCTTATCGGGTTCAGCGCTTCCACCGCCTAGGTATACGCGCTGCGCAAACGATACCTCTCGAGTTCCTTATCACTTTTCACCTAATATGTGGCTCCTATCTCTACTGCTGCACATTTATTCGTTACCTTAATCTGTAATTCTACCTTTACGAAGAATGACGAGGTGCCACAAGCGAGCCCATCACGATGTTGACTGCGTTCGGCTGCTGAGCTCGAGCCAGCGGGTTCGATGTCGGCCTCGGCAGCCGCATTTCGACGGAGGCAAAACGCAGGTCGCTGCTGTGCCTAGATTTCATTGTGCCTTGAAGAACGCCACGCGGTCGAGATTTGTCCGGAGCCCTCCGCCACAGCGTTCCTCATGAATGGCTGGGTGTAGCTTTGGCGCGTAAAAGCCCTTTTTTTAGTTGTTTTTTTCACCTCGTTGGCTCAGGGCATTTTCACACGATGACGATGATATTTGTTTTGTTTTTCTTGCGGTGGCTGTACAATGGCATAACTCTCTCGTCATACCCTAACGAATGGCCGGTAGAAAAACCAGCGTCGTTGCCCACTGAACAGCTGACGCTGGGTTTGATCTCGATGACGGGAAAAGAATTCGAATTCGACGTTACCCTTAGTTCTGGTCGCTCAGCAACTATTGTTTTTTCACTGGCACATGTGTACGCATCCAGTCCGCCATGGAAGAACAGGCCCCCAGTTATGTGGATTTTATATTCCTGTAATCAGCTTAGAATAAAGGCCACACAAAGCTGATGTCTTTCTCACAATTCAGTGGCACTGAAGTGCTACAAATGGCATTAGCAAGTCGGGGCTTATATTCTCATAGCTGTGGCTATGATAAAGTAAAGTAAGTATAAAGTAAGTTAAAAGTAAGCAAAAAGTAAAGGTGACCATTACCTTAACAAAGCAGCCAACGAAATATTCGTCTTCGCATTTTTCTTGTTGTTCCTATTTCTATTACCAGAATATTATTGCAATTTTCTGACAAAGACAAAATCAGCAGAGTCAAAAGTCCTGTGACATACATACGACAAAACATCAGGAGATAAACGCCTACTTAGCTGGGAGATGCGTTAATAAAACTCTGCAGCGCATAAATACCCACGGTCAAGAAAAAAAAACAGAGTACTGGCGTACTTAACTTGGTACTTATTCTAGGATCGGGGTTCGTTATGACAGCGTACTGAGCCAGTGTCAAGTCTACCGCACATTCTTAACGAGCACCCTGCTTTGGTACGACATGAACGAAACTGATCCTCATTAAAGGCTCTAAGACGTGCATGATAGCCAGAAAGTTTGCACGTGGATGCCCTTTGAGAAGGCAGCTTTGCCCTGGAAATGCGGTCCCCATTACGTTCTCGCACATTTCTCTTTCTAACAACTCAATGAGTTTCCTTGGATTCGTTTTGGCTGATTTGAGCCTATTTGTCGCAAAACATGCGAATGAGGACTCATTCGTCGCATTCTTGTCAATACGTGTTGGATACCCCTTTCGTTGATCCCATGGATTTTTAACGTCTTGCGACGAAGCACTGCTTACTCTTTCGATGCTACCTTCCGCGACATTTAAGCCCTCCACAAATCATGTAAAATCAATTTTAATTACTTTGTTAATTTTTTTTCCCGCTGGATCACTGTACGTTTAATTTGAAAGGAAGCTATTGGGATAGATTCTTATTACTGTAAGCAGTAATAGTAGCTGTAGATGCTTCATTAACATCCTGTGGCAGCAAAAGTGTGCATAACTCGGTGGCTGTCTTGTAGTCCTGCATCAAGCCGGAGTTATCGCCGGTGCTGGCTTGTATACCCTCAACGTTTCCATTCCTCTTCCCTGGCACGCCGTTTGTCTCCTTCCCAAACATCGCTCTCTCTGGCTGGCTGCCAGCGTACCGGTAGAGCGACGCCACTACCGACACGCCTCAGCAGGTTCTACGCCTTTCACACGGTCGGCCTCAGTGTCATTCATTCAATGGCCACCAAATTCAATGTGGATCGCCCGGCCCGACAAAGCGATTTTCAATTGCCATTGAATCCGATGGGCATAAACTCAATGGTTTTCGCGAACGGCCGTCAGGTCCCAAGGGCTTATTGAGAGCAGCCTCACGTTGAAGGGAACGACATATGCAGGGTGAAGATAAATATGTGTATATTTTATGCTCTGTACCATAAATTATAAATCACATTAAACTCGTTCGCCAATTAGTCGACATTTCCTAGTCGAACTTACAGTTGCGCAGGCTGCCGGATGTAAACAAACCGCCGCCACTTCCGATGTGCGCCCTGTCTCACTGTTTTGCTAATTTTGGCCTTCTTGCGCGCATTGCGTTCGCCGAGAAGCACGAGTGGCCCACCAGCGCTGCGACGACAGCGGCTGTGGACTGTGGGCTGGATGGTCCCTGATGTGCGGCAGCTTCGGGTACAAGAGACAAACGCTTCTGAAACGCAGTGCGCTGCCGTTTTTCGTCGCCTGTCCAGAGTCACTCAAATAATGGTCAATTGAGCTTTACAGCGGAAATTTCTACCCGGAATATCCGATCATAAAACGGGGCTCTTTAAAAGCCAGTTGCTGCAACCAGCCATTCAAGAGGGAAGAATGTATTTTCTCGGATTTACTATTATCTAGGATGAAAGCATTCTAGACTTCCTTGAGCTGAAGTGTGACCCTTTACTAAAGAATACACTGACGGCCGGGCGAGTACGAACGAATTCTGATTACACTTCAAGAGTACGGTAACCGAACATATTATTAGGTATGTGTCACTCTAGCATAAGAAACTAAATGAACCATGCCCCTGGATTACACGCGAGATGACACAATTAAAACTTCGCGTCAAACGCTTATCGAGGCCAAACAGTAAAGCGGGCAAAAATTTGCCGGCCCTTCGTGCGGAGTCGTGTTCAAAAATAAAATCTTCACGGTATGCCTTTTCAATGTCAAAATGCAAAAGTTTCTATGCTTGAAGATTGCTATATATACTTGTTTTTTGTCTATGTGTTTACTTTTATGAGAATACAACAACCACGACGATGGCGGTGAGACGTCGCCGATGCAGGAAAGTCAGAGCAAATTGCAGTGCATGACGTTCAGTAAACGGTTTGGTTTTATGGGGCTTAACGTCCCAAAGGGACTCAGGCTGTGAGGCGCGCTCCAATAAACTCTTTTCGCGTGGAGTACAACTATGTCTACAGGAGCACATTAATGTCAATTTAAATAAGCGAGCTGACTGAGCCACTGAGCATGGTAGCACGCCCGCCTCCATCGCCTTCGTCTCCTTCATCAATGTTTAAATCTGAAACTTTTACCGTTGCATAATTCAGGCTAGCGCGTTCGCTGACTAATCTCGCCTAGCTATTCGACTAACGAGCGCGTACGAGTACACTCCAATGTGTTCCAAACTAGCCTAACGAAAAATAGTGCTACTTTCGTACAAGCTAATTTTTGCTTAAACGTTTGATACACCTAACATTATGTACTTTTAGGCCTGTATTATTTAGGCCTGAATCATTGCACGTGGTGAGAGTTTGAGCTCTCACGTACCTCTCTAGCGGGTTGAATAAACGAGGTTGCACGCGCTGCACATGCCTTACATTTTTTAGAAAAAGTTCACATATCTCGTATGAGAGCGTTGAAATGTTCGCAGCGTATTTATTGAGGCTTCCTTTCACACTTAACGCGTGCTACTATGCCTTACTCAGTTTACAGTGCTCCGAGTCAGTGGCCACCGTGGCCACGGAATTAACGAACCAAAAGCCCGAATTTGTGCCTGCGCTATCGAAGCTCCGTGGTCTGGGAAAATATAAGGATTCTGTGCTGATTCTGTGCCACCTCGATTATTTACACGTTTGGTCGTCCGCTCCCCCCCCTCCCCCCCCCCCCCTCCCCTACCGGCGGTATCTGCCCCTATATGCTGCGGGCAATAAGAATGGAATGAAATGAAAAATCAGGTTGATTATATGATTCTGTCGGCACGAATGTGATCGCAGCTTGCAGGCTGTCAATAAGGGTACCGGTCCTTATATTAACCCGGCTTGGCAACCTATATGGCCTGGCTGCGCTGGACACTGCACGGCGCCATCAAAAGTCAATTACCTGCGCCTTCCGAGGGCCGCCTGGCGACTGGCAGCATAGCGTACACGCGTTGAGTCGCTTGCAGAAGCTACACCGGGGCTGTTCATGCTTAGCGTAAGCGATGGTTGCGGGAAGCAATCCCTGTTTGTTATTACTGCGGACGTTAACGTATTCACGAACCGCGTCGCAGCGGCCTCAATTTGCCCTGTAGTAAATATGCACCTTCCGACGGGAAGAACGCAATCTCGAGACGCGGCGCTGTTTAACAAGAGAGACACTAGGGAAATCGCATCCGTCTTCCAGCGAGCGAGCCGCGCGTCAAATTTTGTTTACGGTGTACGCACGGAAACGGTGGGTGAGTCGGTCGGTCGCGTTGCCGGAAGGCGGCACGCCGGGGCCACTTAGGAAATGCTGTCAGCATCAGTCTTTCACTCCAGCCGCGCGGCGGCAGTGCGGCGTGAAATCGTTTCGCCCGGACGCGCGGAGTGAAATCCATGGAAGGAGAGAGGCTTCCGCGAAAGCAAGCAAAATGAAAAACACTTATCCCGCTCAGGGACCCGGGTTCACCAATGCTCGGCAAACTGGGTGTACCCAAAGACAGGGGTGTCAGTGCGAGCGAAAGTAACATGCTTCAGAAAGGAAAGCCTTGTATGCTTCAACGGTGGGCAACCAGAGGGGGAATCCCGCATCTGTTTACTGCGAGGCAAGGAGCGCTCTTGTTTGCGTTCTGTCTTGGGAATATGTATAACCCTCACGCCTTATTCCCTCGCTGCGGGTTTCCTTTGTTTCTTCTCCTTTTCTGAACATTGTTCCCACGAAAATTAAAAAAAAATTGTGGATGAGTGTTGTTGCTTTGAAGTCAGCCTTCCGTGTACAAAGCATTCAAACGCTAAAAAGTATAAAAATTAAATTAAAGGCAAGGTTTGATGTGAATTCATAGTTGTGCGCTGCTGAGCTGCTACTCGTCTGCACAAGAGCTTCGTAATGAAGAACTACGTTTCGTCACTATTTATGTTCGAAATATTGCTTTTATTCCCTCATTAACGGCACGCCCTGTCATATGCTGTTTCCTGGCGTCAGTTGAAAATTGTGCTTTAGGTGACATTTAGTTTGTCACTCCTTAGACTAGGCACGAGTTAAAAATTTCCAGTCTACAAACTATTCAAAGGCACGAATTCTGCCTAGTTCCTCTCTAACTGAATGATGCATTATCAGACCGTTAGAGAAAGAAACGAAAGACCTCACACGATTGCTCCTCACGCTGCTCTGTGCGTTTTTAATACACAAACAACTTTTTTAATGCACAAACTTTTTTAAATGCAAAACAAGTGCAGGCTATGTCACCACTGCATGTGTTGTATTTTCGCAGCTGTGCGTGTTCACAGCTTCATTTACATGGCGACCGCCGCTGTTGATACAGCCCAGAAGGGGTCCGCGTCAATCGTCTATTGAACTTCATTTCTATTCACTTTTGGACACCCTGCAATTTATATTGGATGTTTTATTGCTGATACCAAGTTTTTTGTGACCGTCCGGCCATCTTTTGTTGCACCTCTCCGTGATAAGGAGAGGTCGACGCCACCGGGTCACGCAGACTCCGCTCTTTGTTATTTAATTATAACAGCTGTGTTTCTCTTCAACGTCCGCGCCCTATACGTGAAGAGTAATGCGAGCTACCTGCTTAAGTAGCGATTTGTCAGGTGCACAGTAACAAGAGGGGAAACGCGTGCAGGCCACAGGGGAGGATCTTCACAGCTCACCCTCGGGCGTGCAGCACATTCGGTAATGACAGCCCAGCAGTTAGAGCGATTCTCTCGCCCTTCAGCGTAGCTGGCTCACGAACAGGCGAAAAGAAAAGCTCTGGCTCTGTCGATGCTCAAAGTGGGATTGGACGACAGGCAGCTGAAAATTCGAAGCACGGAGACGTAGAACCTACGGGAGGAGTGTGCTTCGGCATAGAAAGTAAAGCTAGACATGTGGATTTAGGCGCTTATACAGTAGCAATGAATTAACAAATATTACGAAAAAATATTAAGCCAAATGTCGCATTGCTTCCGGGTGCTGAGCGAAGGTAAACTAAAAGCAGGGCGTAAAACACACGAGCAAGCACATCGGCGCATGCATCAAGTTAACACAAAGATTAAAATCAAAGGAAAGGATCTGAAGGCCAACCCTTCCTAACGATGTTCGTACGAGCCACCAAGGGTGTTCGCTCTAGGAACGCGTAGTAGAAATTATCGCCACAGGGACAAGACAAAGAGAAGACTCACAGCGAGCGCTTCACCTTAGTTTCTCTGTGTCGTCTTGTCTAGGCGATCCTTTGCTCATCCAAATTCTACCTGAACAGTTATTTGCGCGCCTTTTGCGATGCGAAGCCACACCGTGAATGATTATGAAGACCACTGAGGAGGAAGGCAAATCCTGATCCTACTGAGGTGCGCGGCCGCTGGCTTCGAGTATCGAACCATGGAACTGGTACCCTGGTGCTGAACGGCACGGTCGCTGAACCACACGCTTGACGAGTTTATTTTTCATTTGTGATCTTTTTTTGCTGGTCCCGACGGAGCGCTTCTCAAAATTCAGCCTAAAGGAAGAAATGTAGTACCTGTGAACGGGTCGGGCGCAGGAGTGGCTTCTCTTGTACGGGGCGCCCCGTTCTTTAATTAACAGAGCGCCCTACAGTACTAAGGTCGCACGAAAACTAATCACTAAATGAGAAAGCCAGCCGTAGTAGCGCAAGCATTTTTTGCGCGCATATGGGGCGCAATATATTAAAGTAAGTTCAAGGGGCTACCAACCGAAATGTCTCGCAGAGCTTCCACTTAGAATTTCCGATGGATGGCCGTAAAACCAGGAAACGAGACCAGCTGTTACACGCGCGCGGCAAGAAAGTACGACAGAGAGAGAGAGAAAAAAATGTAAGTCGGCAAAGGTTGACAGAGGCAAAGTGAAAAAGGAAGAAAAATCGCCAAAAATGAGTGGTCCATCCTATACATGTCAGCACGCAGCCACAGCTGCAGAGTGAATTTATATATATATATATATATATATATATATATATATATATATATATATATATATATATATATATATATATATATATATATATATATATATATATATATATATATATAAGGGGCAAGGGAGGGGTGGTGTAATAGAAGGCGCCGGTGAAATCACTGCGGTCGGAAGTTGGTTCGCCTGGCCAGCTGTCCAGAAATGAAAACCGCCCCATTGTCTGGCTGATGCTCAGACACCGTGACCCCCTACAACACACAAACACCCACTCACAATGGGGGTATACCGCCGCCATATGATATGGGCCGCTTTCACACGCGGGGATCTAATATGGTGGCTTATACTTTTCGTCGTTTGCCGCCGCCCTCTGGCGGGCGAGATTGCGCGATGGTCGCACGAGACAGCTTCATGAAAAAAAAAAAATGCGACGAAGGCACGAAGCTCAAGAGGGGAATGGCAGCTGGGCTGCACGTGTAACTAAACATAATGGAAAGCAGCCTGCTGGCAAATAAGAGATACAAGAGCAAAGCAATGGGGCCAAATGTTTTGCAGAGCTCTTCAATTTAGATTTTGTAATATTACGGTCTCCGTTCTCACGCCGCAAGGTCAGCGTTCATTGGAATAAATGCGACGGCCTTAATAGAATGCTGCCACTTAATGCGAGCCTTTTCAATAAAAAAGAAATAAAGGTGAGAAGTTATAGCAATGAGAGGTAGCGTAAATTTACCGCTACATTTCCCGCGCCCTCTGAATAGGCAGCCAGTGAGAATTTCCAGCACCTGCACAACTAAATACGAAGCTTTGAGGTTGAAGTTCTTGCATTTCTGCAACAGGACGCTTGCTTTTTTTAGTATACTTGCATTTCGTGCAACTCGAAGAAGCTTTTTCTCGCTGTTTCTACCTTAACGCGCCATTAAAGACTAACGTTGCTTCGCCCGCGCACTTGCGAAAGTCAAAAGCTCGAGGATGCAGGTTATATGGTGCTTAAGTGCCCGATGTAATGTTCGTGTTATTTTTTTGCAAAAAACAGGCGGCACTGGACGAATGAAGCAGCCGCTGGATTCTAGTGGGGGTTCGGTAATATGCAGGTTGCTGGCCGGCAAACAACTGCGAGCTGCGTCTTTAGTTTTTGAGGAGCGATAACCTAACGCTCTCCAACAGGCACTCGAAAATATAATTGGGCCACTTTTATGAAATTTCTTTATCCTAGGGTCCTTTGTCGAGCACGAACTGATCATCGTGGCAGCCACCGCCGTGGCCAAGGCGTTCTGCTACCCGACACGAGACTGCTCGAGTCTGAAACCGACACCGTCGGCAGCGCTTCGATTCAGGCTGATTGCAAAAACGCCCTTGTGGTGTGTTTGATGTGGTTCCACTTTTTAAAATCCAAAGCGGTCGATAATTGATCCCTGGCTTTCTGAAATTACATGCCTTCAGCCTGCAGCGTTGCTTTCAACGTAAAACCGCTTACTATTTATGTGCAAGACCGCTGTTGCCAACCCTTTCTTTGCTCTTACTTCAAATGCATAGATCCATTTCGCGCATTAGCCGCATCAGCCGTAGGCACTCTCTGCCAGAGGTGGGCAACCTCATGAGGTCAACCTTAACCTCAAAACGACCTCAACCGCACGTCGTGAGGTGAGGTTGAGGTGAGGTCGGTGACGGCTCGAAATTTTTTGAGTGAGTTCAGCAAATCAGAACATAACCTCACGCGTTAGTTTGAGGTTGAGTGAGGTCGTCATTCAGTGAGGTCGAAATTTTGAGGCCGACACTTTTTGCAGTTGCCGCGTCTTACTCCGACGAGTGCCGCTTCCGAAGCGGAGTTGGAGCGCATCACCGCAGTGTTCACGCAATGATGCTTGGTGTTCGGTTTCCCCTGTCTAGACAACCGGAAGCCTCAGTCCGCTCCTAGCTTTCGGTGCTGCGCCGTAATATACGTTCAGCCCGAGCTTACAGGAGGACGCACCCCCTGCGGTCTTCCTGGAAGGAGTGCTGCTGTCACCGCACGCCACCTTCCTTCCACCTTGCCCCGCTTGCGTAGCACCAACGCCACCTATAGACTGGCTCAAGGCCGGGGGGCTGCCTGCGTGACGTAGGCAGGGTGGGGCCGCCGCCCGGCGCAAGTGAAGGAGCGCTTCAGTACAATTCGTATAATAGTGCGCTCAGCTGACTTTTTTTGCTTTTTTTTTGCTACGCGTGCAGTATTCTCTCTAAAATCGGGCAGAGAACACAACAGAGAGCCAGGTGTTTGCTAAATGCTTATACATGTTTTATTCATTTATTTGTCAGAGTTTGCAGCTTCCGCTTCTTAGTCTTGTGTTCTGGGTCGGACACCTTGTCATTTAATCGTCGGCAGAAATTTTTGAGGAGAATGTTTGTACTGCACCACAACACATATTTCAGCACTATCTCACTCGTGTGTCACTTTTCGCAAACGTCGAAGTCTGAAGGCTCCTCATCGCGAGTGTGAGTTCCGTAGCCACTTGGCGCTGGTTCTGGACCTTTAGAAATTCCGCACGCGTGGACAGCTCTTTCACCACAACGTAATTGTAAGCCACAGCATTCACAGCTGGCATTGCTGGGTAAACCAGCCCTCCCGTGTAGATTTCTTTGACAAGACTGTACATGTGATTTTCAGGCCAAACTGCGGCAGTCTTGTCAATATTCAAGAGCTCTTTGCATTTGTCGCATTTCAACCTCTTCAGAGCGATGTTCATCGAGTAACCAGCCACATTTGCAATGACTGGAACGGCATCCTTCAATTTTGACAACGCTTGTTCAGTCACAACAATGTTGAATTTTCAGCTTGGCACGGCTCCTTGCGTTTGCAGCTCTTCCCAATTTTGATTTTTCTCGTTGTCGATTGCAGATACCGCGCTCATTTGTAGAAGTGTGCTTTGTAGTCACAACTTGTTCTCACATTCATAGATTTGCCTTACGGACAAATGATATTGTGAACCAGCCAGTCGTCGGTAACATCCAAAGCGGCCTTCGAGAAGGTCTGGAACTTCCCAAGAAGCAAAAAGGACATCTTGAGCTCCTCAAAGCAGTATCTTGCAATTTCAATAAATGCTTGAGTCGTCTGGATAAGAGTGCCATGAGTTTCATCAGACAACTTGCAGGCATCCGCCCGCCTTTCTTTCCATTCCTCCAACCAGCCCAAGAAATCGCTCAAAAAGGAGAGCCTCGAGTCGAATGGAGAAGGGTAGACAGGCTTTTGATATTCATCCCTTAGTCTCCTTTGAAAAGAGTTTTGACGTTGACAACTTTCCGCCATGTTACGATTATATCTATAAAACTGGCGGTTTCTTCGTAGTGTTTGAGGTTGTGCTTGGCTCCAATCACTCGAAATGCGTTCGGTCCGGATTCACTGAATACCTGCAAAGCAAGTTTAACATTCTGTTTCTCAATCTCTGCTGGAGATCTGTTGACAGAGTGCAGCCGTATCAGAGCAACTGCTCACTCTCTAAATTATATGCGTCTTTGATGATCTTAAAAAACGCATAATGCATGCGCCGCTCCCGCGTTGTGCTTGGTTCAAACTCAGGGAACCAGAAACTCTGGTCATTTTGTTTTAACCACTTGTTGCGCACGCACTTCAGTAAGTGCACCGGGTCCATGACAAAGAGCAGTGGCCGGTGGGGATCTGATGGGTGTGGAAAAACGAGATCGCTTGTCAGTGATTTTTTTGGTGCGACTTGGGGGGTCTTGGTCACAGAGTACATAAAAGGCATCACCGCGCCTCGATTTACAGCGTTGTTGTCAGTCACAACCCACATGACTTTGTATCTATTTTTTTCTAAGCCGCGAATGACGTCTCCCCAAACCTTGTGCAGAAATTCCCCATTAGCCTTATGCACGGGTACAATGTGGGCTACGGTGCTACCTCCTTAAACTTGCAAATGAGGCTGTGTACCATAAATACAAATGCACCGTTTGCTGCTTCTGCGTTGTTCAACGCGATTCCAGCGATGTTGCGTCCCTTGTAGTCAAAGAAGGGCTTTAGGGGAATTTCATCCACCATCAGAGTCACGTAGCTTTGCTGCTCATTCAACTCGAATATCTTCTTGGCCATGTAGCGGAGGATTGTGCTGTCTTGCTGCTCTAATTCGGGGTTCATACCGAGTGGTGAACATAACGACCTAATATTCCTTGGGTGTGGTATGATGATGCTGCCGTGACTGCGCATGTACTTGTATGCATGAGGCGATATTGTAAAAAGTATGCAGCAGCAAACCATGAAGTCAGCAGAGTAGCGCCGATCGTTCTTTTTCGTTGACATTAGCTGCACTTGCTCGGTCAGCAGTTGAATGGTCGGGGAGTTATCCTCTCCTTGCGGAGAAACGACAGTCTCAGAGATGTCCATGTCTGAGCTTTCAGAACTTGAACTCACGGCACTGTCGAACTCCTCGGCTCCCTCAAGCAAATCCAGCAGCCGTCGTTTGCTGTCGACCGATGACGGAACTAGCTCTTTGGACCCGAGCCGCTTCACTGGTGTTTTTGCGACGTTTACTGTCAGGGTTAGGTCGGTTTTTATAACAACAGAGCATTTAATCCAAGGAGCCTCATCGTCCCAAATGTGAGCCAAAATGACGTGTTAATTGCATTCGGTGACATGCCAAAATGTCAGCTGCTTGCCTCGAACGAAGTTTGCCAAAACCTTTATATCGCAAAGCTTGTCTGCTTCGTCCTCGTTCTGGGCAGTGATAATCGACTCCGCGAGCACTTTCTCAAGGGCAGCGGCATCTGAGCGCATTCGCTTGCTCTCTGGGTCCTCTCGTCTAGTCCCTTCTCTGGACAGGTAGCCTAGGCAATCGGGGAATACCGTCGGTACGGCCTCAGGTCGAAGCCGCAAACGTGAGAGCGACGCGGTCACTGTGCGGCCGGTGGCTTGGTCAATATAGCTTGCTTCTAGTACGATGGTTCGGCTTTAAAGTGACGCTCGCACACCTGAACAAAAGAAATATATCCTAATTTAAGTACGCCTACTTGACATCGCGGGCTATGCGTGACGCATTTATCCTTTGTGCCACAAAACATGACCAGGTTTTCGCGTGGAATTGCATGTCTCCATGCTTTTCTTGCTTCGTCGGCTTTCGGGAACGAGAAGACGTGCACCTTGGGGCCGGTCCTGTAATTTCCATTGCACCGCGGCACGCAACACTTCACAGGCATTTCGCAGTTGGTTCAAATTCTGCACAGCCCTATTCGGCACACATAACACGCGATAATCGCCGATGTCAGTCGCCGTTTCGGTTCGCGCACAGGAATAGAGATTAGAGCAAACGAACACGTTTTTCAGCAACGGCAAGAGGGATGGGCGTCCAAGCATGTCCCTGGCCCACTGCAGCCGCCGCCGTGCCGGACACGATGGCCCCACAAAGATGACGTTTGGTCACGTGGCCACGGTAGCACCCCGGTCTGGAAGAATTCCTCTAGGTGGCGCCGGTAGCACCCGTAGTTGCCTGCCGGTCGGCTCAAACTCTCGAGAGCGCGCAAAGCTCGTAACTCCCGTTGAACCGCGGTAGCTTCGTTTGATGCCGCAAACAAATGTTGTCAGTCCAACAAGCACGCACGCAATAAATTCGTCGCAGCGCGGATGGCCCCAAGCAAGACTGCTTCGTGTTCATGCTCGTTGCCGGCGCGGATGTCACGACTCTTGCCATGCAGTCGGGTAATGGGGATCCTGCTGTACATTACAAGCTGACTTAACACAAACTGGAGCAGTCGGCACAGGCGAGACAATGTGGTTCAGGCGGTTCCTATCAAGGACACTTATTGATTTGATTAAATAAGCACGAAGCCGGAAACACCCATATAAGACCTTTGAAACTTTTGATCGGTGTCTTCCCCTTTCCAATCTCGCACTACTTCTATATATCACCGTTCCGTAATGCAAGCAGATGCAAATATAATTTCACTTTCATATCATTTTGAATAACCTCTCTTTGGTCTCCGGTTTCTTGTTCCTTCTCGGAAATTCACTTATTATGCAGAAACACCGCAGCACGGGGCGAACGTACCAGCATAGTGGTGTTAGTTGCAGCGGTGAAAAGATGCAAAACTATAAATAATGTATGGTGATGTGGTAGCTGATTTCTTTTCCTCTTGTTTTAATGAAGATCTGTGAACAGAACTGATTACGTGCTGGCGCTGTGCTGCTGAGTCGCTGTTTCAAACCTTCTAATATGACGTTTAATGGGGCACACTGTTGTTCGCTTCTGTTTTTAGTGTGCGATTTTTGTATGTTTGTAATCATTCAGTTTTTTTTTCTTTCTCTCGTATGTGATCAGTTAGGTTGGTGGCCTGCCTTGCAGACGACCAGGCACTACCCGTTATCTTTCCTTTAACTATTTTGCAGAGACCCGTCGTTCACTCTTAAACGGCTTCGCAGAATGCTCGCGCGGTGCTCGTGGGTAAAAAAAAAAACGTCGAGGATGCTGGCGTACCATTGATTAGTTCAGTTTTGAAGGGAAACAAGTGATTGACTTAAAGCCGCTTGTCTCAGACTGGTTGATGAAATGGTACCCAGAATTCGGTTCAGGTGTATGAGTATTTAGGCGGTGTTTTTTTCGGGGGGGGGGGGGGGGGGTGCCGGAAAAAGATTTCGCTTGTGGCGAAATTTGAGCGGAGTGCCGTGGTGCTCCTGGAAGAGAGAGCGGTTCACGCTGCCCACTCTAGGCCAGTCGTTTTGACCCGTGCGATTTTAATAGTCGGCACAGTGTTCGAAGACCTAATCTAGCCCTTTCTTTCAAAATGCAGCGAGTTCACCGAGCCATCGGAGAATTCCCAGGATTTTGAAACCATTGCCATCGCGACCTGGAGCGAAGTGGCGGAAACGGGGGAGGGTCTTGACCTCCCAGGAACATCAACGTCATCATCCTTAATCATTAGCTGCAGGTATTCCTGTTTTCCCGCACAATAATTGTCTTCGGTTGCTGGGTATATGTACAATATTTAATCAGTATTCTGGCAACTTTTAATTTGGTAGCGATATATAAGACTTCCCCGGGCTCACAAAGATACCCTGTTAGCATTATCATCATCGCCATCATCTCGAGGTTCCACGGCATGTGTCGTGCATGGCATTTGCAGCATGTCATACATGATAACTGACGCGTTTACCTGCTGGACAATCCGAATGCCATTAATGTGGACCGGGTTGTGGGCAGTCTTTGTAATGCGTCATGCGCGCATGTGTTGTAATGTGGGATCCATATGGACCTTGAAATGGTGGTGGAAGGGGGGTGGATGGGGGCCTGGTATGACGCGAAATTACATCGTTGACACGTGACTGGGTGTGACGTCATATTACATCGTCATCACGTGAGTAGGTTTCACGTCGCATTACATCGTTGTCACGAGACTTGGTACGACTTCACACTCAGATGATGTCATCGATAATAATACTAATTAGTCTTAGCGTTTCATAGTTACATGTATCAGCATTAATTAATTATGTGACATCATCATCTTCGTGGCGTGACTCGTCGGCTTGTGATGTCACATGGTGCCGTTTCTTGCGGACACGTTTTCGCGGATATGACCTTGAAAGTGAGCCATCTAATGATTTCGCATTAATGAAATAAGCCGCTCGCTTCTACACAGACATGAATACAATGCGCCTCTGTTGGCGTACTACAGTCGCAGCTTGTTGAGCGTTTTCGAAGGCTGCATACAGAGGACTGAAAAGAGCGTTTGCTGGGTGACAAAATTATCATCTACGCTGAGTCCTTTCGGTATGCCGGGCAGAGCTAGAAAATCG